>CAXKVY010017941.1:0-10795 GCA_964058915.1 Tetropium fuscum | reverse complement strand
AAAATGCGGATAAATATTTTAATTATTAAACGTGGCTCGAGCTACGCTCTCGTGATTTTGTAACAACAGATGTCATCAAATTGCCATGACAGTAAGTACTCGAAAACGTACATAAAAAATATCCGGCTAAATCTGAGTTGTTATGCCCCCGATAATAGTTAGACAGCAAATTAAATAATGAATTGATTATAAAGTGAAAACAAAGTGGATATTTCCTGTGATCTTGTTAAGCTGTTAAAAGAATTAACATCTGTTTTTGTCCAAAAACCAATGGCTGTGTTATACATCATCCATTTTATGCACGAGGAAATGACGCTGAGTATTTTCAATAATAGTATTACAGTATGTAATGAAACTGGGTTTCCAAACAAGTGAACACACCAACGCTTTCATGGAGACTTTCAATATGTTTATATAACACAACGTCAGTCTTGAGTTAAAAATAACACCCAGGTCTGAGAATTATGTGCCGTCCTCAAGACAATACCGTTTAAGTAATAACTAGATTGCGCACTGAATGCATTTTATCGCTCAACGATAAATAATATTAGCACAAGTTCAAAGACAAATTATTATCTATAAGACCAGATACTAATGGGATGCAAATTTCTTTGTAGTTAGCTCAGTCAAAGCCGATATCAACAATGCAGAATAATTTAATAATAGAGGTCTTAGGAATGATCCCTGGGGTACTTCAGAATACAAAAAATTTAGAAAATGAATTCACGGCATTGTAGGCATGAAGTTCTGCTTGTTGAGTAAGAGAACACAATTTGCAAAGAAGAATAATATTCTTAAGCCTGTATGCCATAAGATTCAGAGAAGGCAATATTTAACAATGGAGGCAGCTCGATTAAATGGTGAACTGTTTTTTTGTAAAAATTAAGAAATCATAAGATCTAGTAGACTTAGGCTCCATGTTGTATAAGCAGGGCCGGACCGGGGCGGATGTCCCTCCACAAACCTTGGATTCAAATATTTTTTAACAATAATATTTTCCATTTTTAGAAAATTAACGGGCACGTAAATTGTCATTCACTTAAATGTACCTAATAAAGTATTATCAACTGCAAAAACGATTATCAATAAATGATAAAAAAATTATATCTATACATCCCAATAGTGGAATTTTTTTTTCAAATGTGCAAATAAAATTATCAATAGATATTTATTAATTGAAGGGGCCTCCACTTTTTTCATTCTCCCGCGCCCCCCACACCCCTAGGTCCGGCCCTTTGTAAAAGGCATTTACAATAATCGATGAACTATAATTTATATACGTATGGTTATTTTTGGGAACGAAAAGTACTTTAACAAATTAAAAAAATTTTGTATTATTGCTATGCATGAATGACCTTAAAAAAATCACGAGGACAATTTAAATAATCTGTATAATACATGCAACAACCATGCACTGCCATTCTGTGCGCTTCTGTTGTCATTCTTACGGAACAGTGACTTCCGGAAAACAAATATACTTTTAACATACCAATATCTACATGGTATAGGTATATCACGGTCCTTTATAAATATGAACATAATTAAATGGTATTGGGATAGAAGAATAAGGTGAAATTATATATATATATATATATATATATATATATATATATATATATATATATATATATATATATATATATATATATATATATATATATATATATATATATATATATATATATATATATATATATATATATATATATATATATATATATATATATATATATATATATATATATATATATATATATATATATATATATATATATATATATATATATATATATATATATATATATATATATATATATATATATATATATATATATATATATATATATATATATATATATATATATATATATATATATATAAATATATACATATATATATATATATATATATATATATATATATATATATATATATATATATATATATATATATATATATATATATATATATATATATATATATATAATATATAGACCTAATATTGGCAAAGTTAGAAGATGCATAAAACATTTGATTAGGCCTGGCTGAAAGAGTAAAGGGCTCACTTGGAGGGGCTCGAGTACTCTAAAAGCAGTTACCCATCTGGTAAGGCTGTTCGGTCTTTTAGTTTTGCCGTGTTAAGGAAGGCAAGGCATCAGACGGGGATGCGGTATCATGGCTGTGGAGCTTAGTTCTGTTCCGTTGATTACAGATTCGCGACTGAAGATTAGTCGTTCAATTTTCGAAGCGTACGGCTGGGGAAGACCGATCATCGCGAAAGCCACTTATGCATTCACTTCGATGATACGGTAAGCGCTGCTCTCCCGATTTCAAAGTTTACACAATACCGGGGTGTGCAGCTTCACGCTTCACACCGACGAGATTAATATTGTATGAGAACACTTCATTAGCTCAGCCGATCTTATCTCGTCAAGTACATTATTTTTAAAGCGTTAAAACTTAATAGGTTTACTATTCACGCCACCGCAGTCGATGGGCGAGATGCTAATGCAATTTTTCCGGGATGAGCATGGCTGCCTTCCGTTATCCCTACTGACATAAAGCCGATCTACCGAATCCAATTACTACTTGCTCATATAATGACGTCTCGACTTGAATAGATGATATATTTACAATACAGATATAATGATAACAACTTGTTGTTATTCTAAAAAATCTACCTTTATTATGGATGTTATTATTCTACTAAAATTTTATTATATTGTATTAAAAATCTATATCTTATTCTATTAAAAATCTACCTTTATTATGGACCTTCATTGAGGATCTTCAGAGTGATGACCGATTTGTTTATTGATCATTTATACTAGAGTTAGAAAAAGTCAAAAAAATATTTTAGTTTTGACTAAGCGAGCAATTTCTGTATCACTCACTCTTTAAATGCTTCAGAATTCTATTGTATATGCAATTCAATATTTTCTAGCATATAGCTAGGAAAGGTAGTTGTTTTAATAGATTCTACAAGATTTTACGCATTTTAAAGTTTACATCTTCACCTTCTGGATAAATATATGCCTAATGCTTTTATATATAATATGTTCAAATAGAACAAATATAAAATATAGGGTAGGTTTGTGTTTTCTATGAATTAAAGTTCCGTCAAAATTAATTAAATTTTTAATAATAATATTAAAAATTTCAGCGAGAAAATCAATTAATGACACTGATAAGTACAACATACCGTATTATAACAGATAAATTAATTAAATATAATAAACTAAGCATAATTCAAAATATATATAATAGAGTTTGGTCTTGAGAGGGATACGATAATCTAGCCTTGAATCAAAATAGTGTTACTTAAACGTCTGTGATAACAGGTGTATTTAACATGCCTAGAGCGGGCTGAAAATGTTCTAATTTACATAATCTTAATATGTGATGTATAAAAATTATTACATCGTAGAGAAAATACAAAAAGTGTATGACAGAAGAATTTGATTGGTTGACAAGTCACCACAAGATATAGGAAACACATGTAACTAAGGAAGTAACATTGATTCTTAGGATAAGATCATCCCTAACAACGAAAAACAAAGCGTACCAGTTACAAAATATAGGTCACCGTGGTCACCACGCATTATGTATGCTCCCTTGTGTAAATATTCCCAAATACAATTAATTAATATTATAAGTGTAGTGTTTAAGTTAAAAGAGACATTTTAAATAATGCTGAATTAATCATGGACATTTTGAACAATGCGATGACCCGGTCGCCACGTTTTTATTATATCAAAAGAAAATGAAGTATACATGAAGTAATTATTTCCATAAAA
This sequence comes from Tetropium fuscum, assembly GCA_964058915.1. Classification (NCBI taxonomy): domain Eukaryota; kingdom Metazoa; phylum Arthropoda; class Insecta; order Coleoptera; family Cerambycidae; genus Tetropium; species Tetropium fuscum. The sequence continues at coordinate 6,998 of CAXKVY010017941.1, read as the reverse complement.
CAAAGTTAATTGTTTGAAATTGTGTGACTAATAATAAAAATTATTTAAACCCATTAAATATTATTAGGAAATAAAAAAATCACATACATACCATTTGGATACTCGAATAAAACGGTAATTCATTGGAAAAAAAATTCCCGTAATTTCTTTATTATATGTATATGCTTTTATTATTAACTTATTTTCTCAAGTTTTAAATTAACATAAAAACCCTGATAATTGTGACACTAAAGCCTTAGATTTTTTCACTTCTTGGAGCTATTCCTGAAAACCTTTAGAAAAGAACCCCCGCGGAAAAATTCAAAAATTTTTATCACTTTGGTACTTATTGACTAGAGCAGTTCTGGAAAACGCCTTATTTTACGAAGTGGCGTAACATACACTTTACGAAGTAGCGTAACATACTTTCATATACACTAACAGACAGAGGTATTCAGCCCATATTCAAAGACATGGACTACTGACTACTCATCTCGGTCTTACTCATATTAAATGGCGTCACTCAATCCATATACAGTGCACAAAATAACACTGCTGTTCTCCGGCAGTATTTTTATTCGCAATTTCCATTTAGTTATTTTAATTCCGAAACGTTGACATAAAATTGATATCTGAATGTTGATTTTGTAACGTTTTTCAACACTCAATGGTCCTGAAAAACCCACTCGATTAGAGAGAAATAAACTTCTATGCTTAGGTCTCCGCTCATAAATTTTACATGTTCAAGTAAAAAAGGGAAAGCTTTTAATTTACGGATCGATACGTCGTTATCGTCGTGATGGATGGGATGGTGGTGTACAAAAGTTTTTTCATAATGAAGTCGAATATAATGCAAAAATAAATCACATTCGTCGCTCTAAATAGGAACTCAAACGAACAAGCCGGAGACTTTACAGAACTAATAAATTAGGGACTCACGGCGCTTTTATATAACTTTTCTTACGTACTCATTTGCTAAGAAGAAGACAATCGTACGGAATTAATCGCCTTCTCGAGCCATTAATTAGCTAAAATTAATTTCAAATAATAATATATTACCTGTATCGAATGCCACCGTAATTTTTAGGTAGTAGATACTATTTCAAACTGAGTCAGGTTATATATATGAATACTGACATTTAAGATTCAAGAAATGGCTCTAATAGACCGGGAGAGGAGAACAGTTATTTTTCTCCGGTTTCACCCAGCATACCCGAAAGTGACTTATGACAACAATGAAAAGCGGATACTTACCCGCTGGACGCTTTCATGTGGACGGTCATGTGGAAAATTGCAGTTTTCAACATTTTTTACACACCCACAAAACTTTTGTGTTTTTCTCCGATATTTTTTCATCGACATGCAGCTGAAAATGCGGAAAATAGTTTTTCTCTCATTGCAAGCACGTGACCGTTAGAGCCCTATGGAACTCTGCAAATCGCATAACAAGACGTTGACTTTGTTCTAACTTTGATAAAAGGGCATATATTTTAATATCAGAAAAATAAAATGGAAAGCCGTCCAGTGGGCTAGTATTCGCTTTTCGTTCTTGCCATAAGGGACACTTTCATTCATCCAAAAGGTATGCAGGGTAAAAACGGAGACCATGAGGTATTTTCCCACTTCTTTATAAACGGGAGCAAAAAGTAGGTAAATGGAAAAAGAAGACCCGTATTTTTTTTTTGTTTAGTTCTAAAATAAATAACATGTGACGTCATTAAAATGGTCGTGAACAAATAATTATCTAGTTTTCTTATAAGAAAACCAATATTTAACAAAAACAGATCCATTCTAATTATTTAATTTAAAAAATCTACCATAAATCGAAAAATAATCACTTAATATATTGTTACGCCACTGAGCTCGTAAAATAAGTGAGTTCTGTCCAGAATCCAAATACACTTTATTAACTTCCAAAAATAACAATTCACAACTGTTTACAGTGATAAATGACTACTGAACACTTTTAATTACTTGTTATTAGGTCTGTTCTCAGAGCATTCAAACTAAACTGACTCATGTCGCGATCGGCTGGCCCTTATATACTATATTCAATGTTCCGGAAAGTTCTAGAAGCTTCTCGATTATTCCATCCCATTATAGAGTGTTCTCGTTTGTTCCATCTCATTCTAGATTGTATACAACGCATCTCGACGGGTTCTACAGGGGGTAGTTCACATGTTCATATACCGCAACTATTCTAAATGTGTAATTTCTCCCTAGATCTAGGGAATTTTCAATATATCATGCACAATCGCTTAGGATGATTCCGTAACAATATTTACACTTAAAATTGAAATTCGATTTCCAAGTATCGATAGAGACAAGAATTTTTCAAACCAATACAGTATACCTAGAATATACATGGTATCGTATGCAAGCCATATCTCCGTTATTAAAAAACATAAAACGTTGAATTAAAAGAGATCATGCTTATGAGTGACACCATAGATCATAACGTTCCGTCCGGTTACATTATTGCTTCTTACGACCCTTCAGAACCACCCACCTTATCTTTACGAATTATATATACTGTTCGACATTCGCAGACATTCAAGAATATACAAAAATTATCGATGTAAGTATAAAAATATTCAATAACGAAGTAAAATACAAATATTCCTGAGGAAGCTAAAGCAAAGATTTAAAAGAAAAATGACTGCGACAGAGGAGCTATTATGTTGTGTGCGAAACCATCAATTACTCTTCGACGTGCACTTGTGTGACGATTACAAAACGCCCTGGTAAAATGTAGTTGTTAGTCAACCCTAAAACCATTTGTCACCAGCAACTCGTAAGCTTTTATTGTCGTTTAAATGCTATAAAAGCAGCGAAATCGACTTGAACTCCAGCATAATATGCAAGACTTCTAAAGTAACTAACTGAATCAATGTGAAATATTTTCTACACAAACTTCGAAGACCTCCATTTAAACTTCTCATATATTATATACCTATATCTACTATAAATGAGGGTGAAATAGAAAATATATACGAGGAAACTTACATTTACATATTATTATATTTTGCGATTACTCTCTAAGAGATAATAATATAAAACATCATTAGGTATTATTAAAAAATATATATCTGCCTCTTAGTTACTAATCTATCGTCCATAACAAACGAAGAAAGTAGGTAAGATGCTTTCGGTTCAATTCAGGCTATTATTTACGGATCTTTCATGTAATTTGCAATGATCAATTATCCACACTACTAGGCATAATCTTTAACATGATAATCATTATATCTGTTAAAGCGTTAAGAATCAAACAATCAATTAATTAACTTTGCATTGTTCTTGTAATTGGTAAAAATAATCACTTGTCCATAGATGACTGGCGATAAATTAATTAATCGGCATTTCCTCATAAAAACCCAAATATTACGTAAAATTTGTACAACACGAAGAGAACGTAGTATTGATTTTAACATACTGGTTTGGTCCCTATAGGTTCATAAATTATCAGAGTAATCTGCTTCTCATTATCGTCAGTCATCAGCAGAGCAAATACAACACCCAGAGCATCAAATTCCCGTTAATAGTCCGTTTTAATGTAGGAAAAATTTATTTTGACCTCGAAAAAAATTTGTAGAATTTCATTTTCAGATTTTTGTATATATACTTAAATCCTCTACTGTTGCAAAAAAGTTTCCAGTAAAAAAAATAGGTAATAATAAACAATAGTTATTTTTTCGAAATCGGCAGTAAAGAACGGGAATATAATGCAGTATTTGTGGCATAATTTTGTATCTTAAAAATAAATAACTGTTTTTATTCCAAATAAATTATATTAGAAGAAGAATTCGAAAATATTGTAAATGAAAAATTATATTTTCTTTAATGATTTCTTGATTACAAAAAAACATAATGTATACATAGACACTTGTAATATTCTTTGTATCATTTCAGTGGTTTATTTGCATCGGCCTTACGGGCGGCCTCTGTAAATAAAATTCACATTCGTGATAAAAAGTTCATAAGTGCCTTGGTACATAAATAACTACTACAGATACAAAATTATGATACAAATACGGCGGCACGTTTTGCGTTTATCTGTCACTCTGTCTACTTGAAAAAATCGTAAAACAACGGACTACTTTACTGATAATTTCTTATTCTTTACTGCGGTTTCGACGTTATTTAATGCCGATTTAATAACTACAACTCTCCCCCAAATTCCTTGCTTGTACAGGAGCATGTATAAAAATAGATTTTCTTAAAAAAAACAATATATTTTATATTTTATTGCACATATTGATTGTCCTTGTAATTATAAATATTTTCTATTATGGGAAGATATGAAAAATTTTAAACATTTTTTTGAGTTAATTCAATTGCAAGAAAAAAATTGTTTTTGAAGATTTAAATTTTTCAATAAATCACTTGCAATTAATAAAATCCTTTGAACACTTGTATAAATATAAACAAAGATCCACTCTACTGCGACATATCACATATAATGGACTGCGACATATTTTTAGTTTTCGAAACTTATTATACAGGGTGTTAAAAAAAATCCAAACTTCGAGTGCCACATATCAAAAATCTAAATCCATATTTCGAGTGCCTCAAACTCGTTTTAAATGGAACACCCCTGTACTTTTGTGCGAAACATAATTCTTCTTTCAATTTAGTATCAAATGATATAAGTTAATATATCTAAAATAAAGAGATCTTACGTATCCAGCTTTTTAATATTTAAGTTTAAGTTTTTGAGATTACGTAATGTCAGACAAGTTACATGGCAGTTGTATTTTCTTGAAGACAACCGGTGACGTGTCTGTCTTATTTATCCAGGCTTCTAAATATTGTTGTTTTATTTTTACTGTATTGTTGTTATTATTCCGTTTTGTTTGCTTCTTGTCACTATTTATATGATAATAATTATTCGTGTTTAGTATTTCCGGATTCTCTATCATGAATAATTAATTACTTTAAGGGAGTACCAATGAAAAAAAAATGCTGATTAAACATTAATCAGCTGGCAACGTAAGATCTGTTAATTTTAGATACCTATATAATATTATATCACTTGATAGAGAATTGATGAAAGGATTAATTTTCCAACAAAAATACAGCGCATTCCATTAAAAAATGAATTTGAGGCACTCGAAATGTGGGAAGTTTGGATTTTTTTTCAACCATATACAATAATTTTTCAAAACTAAAAAGATTCCGTAGTAGAATGAACCTTTGTTTATATTCAGACAAGGTCTCAAACGATTGTATCAATAACAAGTTGATTTATTGAGGAATTGAAATAAATATTTTTTTTGGAATTGTTTTCATTAAATTGAATTACCTCAATAACTGCTCCAAATTTTTCATATCTTCCTATTTATAAAATACTTATAATTACAATGAGAATCAATATCATCAACATATAGAATCTATATATTTGTAATACCACGATTTAATGGGCCATCCTGTAATTTAGAAAATTTAAAAAAATTAAAATTCAAGAGATACTGAATAACTTTTGTATTTAACTTCCGGTTTTTGAGATAAGTGGACTATCTATCTTAAAATGGACCACCCTGTGAAAATATTTCAGGGTTTGTATGCTTTTGCGCAATTTTTATTGCACTATTTACCAAAAGAGTCGGTTTAAATGAAAGAAAGCCCGACGTTGTAAACTACGACATATGGAGTAAAACTGGCGATTTGTCATTACCCCAAACTAACTCCAAGTAAGTTACACTTTAAGCTAAAGATCGTTATGATGAAAAATTGTTCGACTTTAAGTTGCACCATTAGCGTTTGGAGCAGTTCCAATGAAGTGGGAAATGGCCAATTACAGTGTTTTCTACGTAACAGACGCCTTTACCGAAAAACAAAAATCCCCCGTAACAGTCGCAGGAAGTTACCGCAACTTGCGTGACGCAAACTCCGCAACTTTTTTAATTAAGAATTGACGAGACCAAGCCGTTCGAAATACGGATATATTAGCTAGCCGTAACCGGAATTGACAAGGAACCTCTACACTGCCACAAACAATTTTAATATTGCCACAACAAAAAGTTATTTATGCAGAAAGTTATTTCATGAAACACACGACCAGAACTTTCCCCCGGCTTACACACGGCGTTTCCTTCCTCTGGCCTACCTAGTGGGAGACACGCACAGTATTGCAATAGGAAATGCGATTAATGAAAATAATATGCAGCAGTTGGAAGCAGAAAAGATCCCATAAATTGCGAATTATTAACATTATCAGAACGCGAAGTATTGAGTTTCAGCTATTTACTACTTACTAAGGCCGGGAATGTTAAATAGTATACTCGTATTAAAAATCGAGTACACATTTAGTTTGTTATCGAATATTTGATTTACTTGAATCATACCCGAATTAGTTTGACTATTCGAATTAGACTAAGTTACTGGACCGACAATGCAATTATTATTCGATTATTGAATAATTCTAATAGTAGAATATTGAATATTCGACTACTTGACTGCGAATACTCGCGAATATCCGCGATACCCATCGTACAATCGGCTATTCGAACTATTCGAATAGTCGACTATTCGAATTTATGATGCGATTAATATTACCTATACAAATCGAATTTTCAATTGTTATTATTTGAATAGAGAAAAAGAGAAAATTCTCCAATTGAGAATAGAGAAAAAACTCCAAAAACCAATCCTTATAGAATTGCTTCTAGAAACCGGATTTGCGGTTTCCACAGGTTTATATTAAAATAAATTAATAGTAAAAAAGTAATTGTGTTTAATAATAGTCAATAGTGTTTTTTTACTATTAATTTACTTTTTTTGCTACTACTATTAATTTTGCTACTACTTTTTACCACTACTAATTTTACTATTTTGGTTATTTATTTTATTTTTTAAGTTGCAAAATCATGAACAAGGTATAGTTTTATGTATATATGAGAGCTCTATGTATTATAATAATTGAGTTATATTATTCTTTGACTACGGTAGGACAGGTTGAATATGATATCAGATTCATACTCAAAATCATATATTTTTAATCCCCTAATTTAACAGCA
>CAXKVY010017940.1:0-15260 GCA_964058915.1 Tetropium fuscum | reverse complement strand
GCACTGGTAAGTGTGTTTTCCTTTTTATTCGTCTATTTGCTTATTTCTATGTAATTAAATGCCACAAACCCAAGATTACTTTTCACAAAACAAATATGAATAGCAAAGAATTTCAAAGCTATATATATATATATATATATATATATATATATATATATATATATATATATATATATATATATATATATATATATATATATATATATAGATATATATATATATATATATATATATATATATATATATATATATATATATATATATATATATATATATATATATATATATATATATATATATATATATATATATATATATATATATATATATATATTGAATTACATATACAATAGAATTCAGAATTCTGAAGCATTCAAAGACGGAGTGATACAGAAAAATCATTTGTTGGTTTTATTTATTAATTGTTTTTTTGGAAAATTCGAAAAAAATCCAATTTTCACCTTGGATATATTTATTAGCTCTTCTTCTTTGCTATTTATTCATATTTGTTTTGTGAGAAGTCATCTTGGGTTTGTAGCATTTCATTACATAGAGAAATAAGCAAATAGACGAATAATAAGGAAGATACACTTGCCAGTTCTATATCTGGACATACACATGGAAACGAACCACTTAGAAGTTGTACAAGTTCTTTCACCTTCACTGAGGATCTTCAGAGTAGTGTATGACCTGTTTCATTGATCATTTATACTTGAATTTAAAATGTTAATACAAAAATAATATTAAATAATAAAACCAACAAATGATTTTAGTTTTGAATAAGCAAACAATTTCTGTATCACTCCCTCTTTGAATGCTTCAGAATTCTACTGTATATGTAATTCAATATTCTCTAGCACATAGCTAAAGAAAGTAGTCATTTTCAATAGGTTCAACAAGATTTTATGCATTTTAAAGTTTAACATCTTCTAGATAACTGTATGCCTAATGCTTTTATATATAATATGTTCAAATATCTTGGGTTTGTAGCATTTCGTTACATAGAGAAATAAGCAAATAGACGAATAATAAAGAAGATACACTTACCAGTCCTATATCTGGATATACACACGGAAACAAACCACTTAGAAGTTGTACAAGTTCTTTCACCTTCATTGAGGATCTTCAGAGTGGTGTACGACCTGTTTCATTGATCATTTATACTTGAATTTAAAATATTAATACTCCAACACTTGCAGTGATGGACCTGGACACGTGATAGTGATTATGAAGGGATGTAATCAATTCCTAAATGTTTCAACCAGGATGAGTTAAATGACCTCGCCAGAGATCTTAACCTGTCAAAGAAGCTTCTGAATTACTGGCTTTTACTGCAAGACGCCTGGTCCCTCGCTCAGAGAAAGTGCCGATCCCAACGTTTCACCACATACCAGAGCTCTGTGAGGACAACTGTTATCCCTCTACTAATCGCGCGTATGATACTAATGAAGGTGATAGTGATTATGAGGAGATGTAATAAATTCCTCAATGTTTTAACCAGGATGAGTTAAATGACCTCGCCAGAGACCTCAACCTGTCAAAGAAGCTTCTGAATTACTGAAGCTTCTGGCTTTTAGGTTGAAGGAGAAACATTTGCTGGAAGAAGAAGCTAAAATTACCTCTTACGGTACAAGAGAAAAGGATCTACTACCCTTCTTTTCTCAAGAAGACAATCTTGTATTTTCTCTCAACATTAGAGGACTTCTCGGAATGATGGGTCCTCCTGACTATTCTCTAGATTATTGGCGCTTATTTATTGACAGCCCAAATCGAAGTTTGAAATGTACCCTTCTAAACAAGGTAAACAAATATGATTTAATACCAATTGGTCACTAAACAAAAAGAAAGAAGAATATGATAACATAGCTTTGGTCTTGGAGAAGATAAAGTATCATCAACATGCATGGGTGATTTGTGTGTACTTGAAAATGGTAAACTTTCTCCTTGGACAGCAGAGTGGCCTCACCAAATGCCCTTGCTTCTTGTGCCTCTGGGATAGCAGATATAAAACACACCACTGGGTTAGAAAATAGTGGCCTAACGGAGAAAACATGATCGGGATAAAGAATATCATTAACGCCCCTTAGTTGAACGAGAGAAAATCATAGTTCTTCAACTGCATAACAAGCTAGGCTTTATTAGGCAGTTTGTAAGGGCTCTTGACAAAAAAGGATCATGCTTTGCATATGTAGGGAAGAAAATGCATCAGTTGAGTATGGAAACAATTAAAGCGAAAATATTTGACGGCCCACAAATAAGACAATTCATTAAGGATCCTGCCATTCGTAAATTCGATGAATGAGGCTGATATAAAAGCCTTTACATCATTTGTTGTAGTTGTCGGAAATTTTCCGGGCAAACGCAAAGCTGAAAACTCTGTTGAACTGGTAAACGAGATGCTTTAAGAGTTTAAAATCCCTTGTAACATGAGTATTAAGCTGCACTAAAAAGATTTCACCAATATATTAAAACTATGGAGGCCCGCTACCAAAGGAAGATGGGATACGCACTTGATGGCAGATTACTGCTGAAGAAAATGGACTTTTGCAAAATACATTCAAGAATGTCATTGAAAAGAAGTTTCAGAAGCGTTCAGTGAAAAATTCCGTGTTTATTTCGTTTTTCTATTTGATCCATGGACTTAACTTAAAAAAGTGTAACGTATATTGCTCTAAAATGTAATATCTTGCTCCGAGGCAAACTAATGCCATATTTGAATTCAGTGCATCAAACACATATAAAATCAGCTCCAAACACTCCTGCGCCATAACAACTGAATTATTAATATATCTGATTATTAATATATCTGTTCTGTAGAACAACGATCTAAGAAAAATTAGCATAAAGCCTGCAGAGTTCAAAATGTAAACCTCGATATTTCATAATGTTTTGCGGCCTCTTTCAAGGATGAAATTTCAAACATTTTAGAACAAAGTTCACCTTAAGCTGGTCGTCGAACAAGACGATATCAGGTTAATTGGCATGTATCTACCCGACAATGGGGAACAAGTAGCTGCAATAAAATATAGGGCAGAACCGTTCTCTGATCTGTACCACATGAGTGTTAATAGGGCACACGGTCTCACAAATAAGAACCAGTAATATGTACATAACGTCTGAGCAGGAAAGTTCTTTGCGCTCTCTTTCCAAACGTCTTGGAGTTTCGGTTGTAGAAGTGTTCCGCAGAAATCTTCAAATTCTGCCAGGGCTACAGTGTCTCTTGAACACATGCGAAGTCTTGCAAATTCTCGTCCAGAAGTTCTCAACCCGTTCAACCGTTGATGGATTTTCATGGGCGATTAAAACTAAAAGGATCAATTTTCAAATTAACTTTCTACTTAAGTTATAAAATTACGCCATGCGGCAAGGCATAGCACATTAGGGCTCTATAGGATAAGCATCATCACGATAATATAATTTTATATCTCAACTTATTTAACCTGAATAAATGTGTTGGTTATAAAGCGATCTCATGAGACTATGATATCATTAAATTTTCAGCTTCCAGCGCGAGGCATCTTGACTCGTTTTAATGGGATATATAAATATATAAAATAGGTTATTTATACTACTTTGTATTCCACAGGAGCCTAGTATTAGAAAATATTTTTTTGAAATACCAATTAAGCTTAGTACTAACTTTGTAAAAAATACGTATAACTAAGTATAAAATACGTATAGAATAAAAGCGTCGTTTTAGTTGTGAGCTAAGCATTATCATTAAGTAGATACGTTTTATGTAGCGTGTTATGGGAATCTCTTTTGAATATTTTACTATTCGGATAAAACAATTTCATAATAATTGATTAGATATTTTCAAGTTTTGTTAAGAGGGCGACATTGCGATTTGCCATGATTTGCTTGGACCACCACCCATGCCACTAGTTGACTAATCACAAAAACAAAATTAGGGTGATATGTGCAAAGAAATGAATTATGTCATGACATATTTTTTTGAGTCAAAACTTCTTTAGGCGCGCTCTGCACTTTTATTTTTGTGGGTGTTGAATGAGACTGGGCGCGTCAGACCCGGCTATGTAACGCTCCTTCGGGTAAAGTCGGCTCGAGTCGACTAAATGAGATAAGATCAGGCGACCGAGCCAGCCAGTAGAGATAGTTTGTGGGTATTGAATGAGACTGTAACGCTCAGTCCATTTGTAACTAATATTACTTCATGGGTACAGGATAAGAATACATAATTTTATATAACAATACCGATATTATCTTTTGTTAATTCACCGAACTAATCCATTATATAACATCGCGCTCAGCACTTTTAAATCCGTAAAAAAAGCAAATTAAAATTTTTTTGACGTATATGTCAGTTCCTGATACGGAATCTACAAATATGGACACAGGCCCTGAAAACAGGACCAAAATTGAAGATGTGTGCAAACTTGCAAAGAAGAGACGTATCACTGAGCAAAGTACGTCCTGCATACCCCCATCAACAACCAAGAAACCAAGCATCACAGCTAAAAAATCCGCAAAATGAAAACGGAAAACAAGTTCCAAAGCCTGAACACGACACGCAAAACGCAAAAGATGATATTCTATATTAAGGGTGGACTTGACAACTGCAACTTTTTTAGCTATTTTTCGTCTCTCGAAGGGTTAAAGTTTATCTCTCGAATAGGTACTATATCTATTGAGGTAATGGATCCAATCTTGTTGGAGCTGACAGAGAGCTGCAACAATTGGGTGAATTTCTAACAATTCAATCTAATTCCATAACAGAATTCATAGACAGCTAAAGAATAATGTGGAAATTCATTCCATTTCGGAGGAATTTGGGAAGCGGGAGTAAAGTATTGTAAAAAGCATTTGAAAAGGGCCATTTGAAATAAGTCTCTTACTTTTGAAGGTCTCACAACACTGGTTACTCAAGTAGAAGCGGTCTTAAATTCACGACCTTTAGTTCCTTTATAATCAAGTCCTCATGACTTAGATGTCCTTAATCCTTCTCATTTTATTTCTTGATTAGTCGTCGAGTCACGTCTTTGCTAGACGTAAGTGCATGTCTAGCAAGGACGTTCAAGGATAAGCGACTCCAAGTAATAGATTTTCATTATATCAACACATTCAAATATAGTACAAACATTTCTGGAAACTTTGGTATAAGAAGTACATTACTGAACTACAGTGTCCCAATAAATAAACTCGTGAACAAGACAATATGTACAGTCGCCGCCTCCCAAAAGTGCACGGCATATTTTTCTACTTTGATTGTGACTTTGAATCATAGTCGTCTCATAATTGTTCAATTTATACGTCAAAATGATTTAATTCTGAACATTATGTCATATTAATAAATTAACTTGACAGAATATTAATAGAAAATACCAAGACATTTAAATGATGTGCAAAGGGTGAGGGCTATATCCAAAATTGAAGAAAACTGTTCCCTGGCTGAAGTAGACGCTGATTTGAATGTTAGCAAAAGCTGCATATTTAAAATTAAAAAGACATGCGACCAGGAACATAGAATACAAAGGGCAGCAAGAATAGGAATTACTAAAGTTTCCAACGAAATTCAAGATAACGCTCTGATTGAATATATTCAACAACATCCTCTCGAAACAGCTGCAAATACACGAGAAGAAACATGGTTTCCGGATTCTGTCAGGACTGTGAAAAAACGGTTAAAAGAGTCTCATTCAAAGAAGTGCTGCCTCCAAAATTTTATTTCAAATGAGTACAAGCAAAGAAGGATGGAGTTTGCAAATAACTTGATAGAATAACATTGAATTTTGGAATAATGTGGTTTTCTTCGGATGAATAAAACTTTCAATCTTGTCACAGTGGACGGCTCCGTGTTTATAGACCCGTAACTACTAGGTTCCAGGAAAATTATACGAGGTCCATCAATGTCAGTGGGCGCTTTTCAATAAATGTTTGGGCATGGATCAGTGTTCATGGGCCCGGAATCTGTCGGAAAATTGATAACAGATTTACAGCACTAAATTGTTTAAATATTTCAGAAAATGTGATGTTACCATCAGTAACGCAAATTTTTCCTGGGAATTTTATCTTCCAGCAGGTGAACAATATAAGTGACGTTACTGCGGGTTCAGATTAAGTGCGTTTTTTAAAAATCATCACTAAAAATAGTGAAATTCAACGTACAGTGTGCAACAAATTTTCAGAGAAATAAGCTAGAACTAAACTTATTGCAAATCACAGTAAAAATTATATTTATTAAAAAATTTAAATTAACATTGAACCTATCGCATGCGTTAAATGCATGTTTCTTCTATGGCATGCGTTAAATTCGTGTTTAAGTTAATCAATAATTGGAATATATCAAAAAATATCTAGTAATCTTCACATTCTTCATGATTTTCATGTTATCAATTGCAGATATTCAATATAAGCAAAATACGCTGATAAATCAAATTTATCACAATGTTTTTGGTATTTAATTTAATGTTAATGGTATTTAATATTTGATTAGAATACGTAAAAACCCTGTTCAGTGTATTGAACAATATTCATTATAAATGATTATAATAGAGATCCGCTGAGAAGGAATCGCTTAAGTTGCGAGCAATCAAAAATCCAAGCAGTGAACTTCCCAGGAAAGATTATGTGGAAGTATAGGAGCTTTCCTTGCCTCGTTCGAACCGATTCACCCGTTATGTTTATCCAATGGAGTAGAAGCAGATTTAATAAGAATCAAACTTAGGAAATACAAAGCAAATCTCTGTAAATATCTCCTAACCATATTGGGAGGAAAATCAGTTGAGAAGTAAAATATTGAAAAGGTTTTTTATTTGTTGGTGTTAATATTTAATTTATAATTTTATATTATATATATATATATATATCTTTTTAATTTAATTTAATATACTTAATTTTATTTAATAAAGATTTTCTGACTTTTACCTATAGATTTACCTTATATTATACTTCTTTACCTTTTATACCCTGCTCATTCGATCATCCTGTATATAACGGTAGAGCTATCTAAATTTTTTGTGGAGAGATCTAGTGGAAGTTCATTAGAATACGTACGAATGTTTCTCAGTAGTGAGATCAAGCAGAAGTTCTGGATTAAACATCACACAGCACAAAGAAGGCATAACATATCAGTGCAATAATGTATTAATTATTAAAAATAATGATCAATAAAACAAGTCGTACATCACTGTGAATATCCTCAATGAAGGGGAAAGAACTTGTACAACTTCGAAGAGGTTCGTTTCCGTATATATGTCCAGATAGAATATACTCACCCGTTATATACAACTTCTTTCGCCTTTATTGAGGCTCTTCAGAATGATGTACGATTTATTTAATTGGTAGTTTATAATTGACTTTACCATCAACACCTACCATTCTCACAGTGACACTTTTATGTGACATTAGTTTGGAAAGAGAACTCACATTCATAGAAAACGACTAGTCTACTATTTAAAATTGTTCTCCCTGATCATATTGATATATACAAGCATTAGTCATACATCTATCTAGATGTTAAACTTTAAAATGCGTAAAATTTTGTATAATATATTAAAGCAACTACATTTCCTAGATATACGATAAAAAATATTATATTACATATATAATAGAATTCATAAGCATTTAAAGATGGAGTGATACAGAAATTGCTTGCTTGATTGAAACTAAAATCAATTTACTGGATAGGGCTGGAACCTTTGATGTAACTGTAACACTCGGAGTAGTTTCCACAAACACCAAAACACTTTTACTTCGCTCGATGCGCGTTTCGCCAACCAAGTTGGCATCATCCGGAGACGATTAAAACTAATCTTAAACTACAAAATCTACCATATTTATACTATTTTTCCGGTGACGTCACTAATGATATCACCGTGAAATTTACGCGTGACTAATCACGCTTCAATGATCGGTTGCTAAGCAACGCGTAAAGCGGGCTACGGTATGATATCACCGTGAAATTTACGCGTGACTAATCACGCTTCAATCATCAGTTGCCAAGCAACGCGTAAAGCGGGCTATACGGGATAGGTCCCTTGTCGCTATTCATATTCCTATTACATTTTACAATTTCTATGCTCTCAAATGCATCCAACTGTCTATTATTGGTCACATTTCTAACTAATCTTAAATTACTAATATCTATTCTATGATTGTTGTCAAAAGCATGTTGTGCAACACTAGACTTATCTGTTCTTCCATATTTTAGATGAGCCATATGTTCTTTAAATCTGGTGTTAATTGACCGTCTCGTTTGTCCAATATATTTTCGATCACAATCATTACAACTAATTTCGTAAATCCCGGACCTTTCATTTGGAACAATTTTATCCTTTGGATTGTCTAAAAGTTGTTGTAATTTGTTGCTCGACGAATGAATCGCTGTTATACCCACGTTTTTGAAAACCTTACTCAATCCATCCCGTACGAACCCCGGTTTACTAGTGGTTTGAGTAAGGTTTTCAAAAACGTGGGTATAACAGCGATTCATTCGTCGAGCAACAAATTACAACAACTTTTAGACAATTCAAAGGATAAAATTGTTCCAAATGAAAGGTCCGGGATTTACGAAATTAGTTGTAATGATTGTGATCGAAAATATATTGGACAAACGAGACGGTCAATTAACACCAGATTTAAAGAACATATGGCTCATCTAAAATATGGAAGAACAGATAAGTCTAGTGTTGCACAACATGCTTTTGACAACAATCATAGAATAGATACTACATAGAATGGAAACTACTCCGAGTGTTAAAATCAATTTGTTATGTGCTTTTTTCCGTTTTTAAATATCTAATATAATTTAACTAATATATTTGTTTATGTTAATGTTAATTTGGTTAATTTGGAGTACGTTAATGTTAGTTGGGTATTTTTTTGTAAATATTTACTTATATCTACTACTTTCATAAATGAATAGGAAAATGCGCTGACAAATAAAAACATTGCAGAAAAGAGTAGCATTTAATTTTCCTCTTACTTTAGCGTTTAATAGATTCTTCCATGACACTTTGGGTAAGGAGCTATTAAAGAAGAAATTAATACAATTTGTTTTAGAGTCATCTAAAACAAATTTTTCATTTTTGTAAGTAATCTGTTAAACAGCATCTTTATCAAATAAATTGTCAATTTCATTTATATTATTTTGCTTCATTTATGTGTACTTTTCTTTATATACATAAAGTTGAGTTGATTGATTGACTATGCAATTCGCCGCATGTTGAGTGTTGCGTAAGAAATCCATTAGAATGATTCGTAACGTACAACAGAAACTTCCTTTCGGTTATTTAATACATTAAGTCCACTTAAAGCAATCTGGTTTAGTCAAACTGGGGTCACTGAAAAGGTTAATGTGATTATTTGAAATGACATATTTCGACGTGTTTTCGATTATGAGATAATTCAATATAAGTTGAGTGGCTTGACGTGGGTCAGACTGAGGATTATAAGCGAGGACAAAGCCAATACTACTAAATTGTAAGGCATTTTAAGATATTTTATTAATGTTAATGTATATACTCGTAAATTCAATATATTGTACTGTAAATATCTCAGATCGAAGTCAGATATACCGCAAAGAGAGCAAGTCAAGGCGAGGATCTTAATGTAATTTGTTGTTGGAGTCATTGAGTAAACATACGAAAATTAAATAGTCTCAGCTATAATGCAATGGTTAATATTTTATAAGCACTACCTACTGCTAGTGTCTTGTTCATATTTAAATAAAGATATTTTTTTATGCATTATTACAATATGCACACCAATATAGTTCTCGTTTACTAGTTGATTTGTTAAGAACTTCTTGGAAGAAGACGGAGAAAATCCAATATAAGCTACACTTGAACCTACCAACGGTCTTATTTAACCCTTTCACTCATGATTTTTCCCCCACGAGATTAAAATCTAATTTTTATTATACCGAATCTACTGCAAATGAAATTATACCATCAAAAGAATCAGAAACGTACTCCCAGTCATTGTCTTTATTATCACTGAGCTTCCCAATGTTCGTTAAGCCCCTTTCTATCAATTCCAGCAGTTCAGCGTCGGTCATGCAGTTCAGCGTCGGCTTCTTTTTGCTAATTTTCGACAAGAAAACAAAAGATCGACGCCTCCTTAAGCTAACGCGTCTATTAGGGTACCTCTATGGTGACGTGGAAACATTCCTTTCAAGTTATTTCATTATCAGTAACAGTTTATTTTGAAATATATTCTGTTTTACTCATAAAAACCTCTGTATATTGTTTATTACGTTATGCCGTTACCAGTATCGTGACGTCACAAATTCTTCTTCGCGGCCTGTCTTACGGAGGTCCCGCTGCAACTTAAACCTCGCGTGGATCAAGTAGTGAACTTGGACTATTGCTTTTTTAAGGTAATTTTTTTAGTGTTGTCAATCCCGTCATTACCGGGGGCCTTTCTATTTGGTAAAATTTTTATTATTTCCCTTATTTGGATTGTAAGGTACTTTCTGTGGAATTTTATGTTTTGTTTATTTATAGCGTTGGCATCCCTCTCTATTTCTTTTCCTTCTTCGTTATTTTGTGTATTATTAATTTGATATATTGTTTCGAGGTTAAAGGTCAACGTCTCAGCTATTTGTTGGTCTATAACTGAATAGTTACATTAATGGTAGGGGGTTACATCTGGTTTTATCAATTCGGATTTTAAACTGTTGACAATTTTTCTTATTTTATTTGTTTTTAATGAGGTTTCTGATGTTTTGGAGTAGTTTGTCTAATTTTGTTTAATTTCTTGCCATAAGATTTTTGCACCTCGATAATGATGGGATGGTGGTTACTATTTAATTATCAATTGATTTCATTATAAAGTGTCTATTCAGTTTTCTGATCAATCTGATGTCTATAGTGTTTGGAGTCATGCAATTATATGGGAAATGAGTAGGGGTATCTTAATTAAGCTACGATGATATTTATTCCATTTTCAGACAAATCGATGTCTTCTAAATTTTTCTCGCGACGACGATGTCTATCTTAGCATTTCATGCCGTTATATGACATGATGCAAAGAAACGGCGGAACAAGTAAGAGTTGAGAGAGTCCGTCAAGCTGATTGGGTTACGGTCATTAAAAACGATGTTAATTAATGAAAAACGAAGTAGAGAAAGACCTTTAGATAAAGTTAGAAATATAGAGAAAATGGAAAATTAACAGAGAAGCTGGTGATTTTTGATTTGAGAATTGAGTGGATTTTTTTTCGACAACGTATAATATTTAAAATCGTATTGTGAAATATTAAAATTGCTATAAACGGAAAAAGATTATGAATTAATATTTATTATATGTTATATTCACAAGAATCGTTTATTTTTAGAGCGTCGCGTATAATGTAAAATTTTTATCTCTTACGGCTTATGTATTTATTTATTCCATAGAAACAAAATATTCGGATTTTAAAGATCTACAACTTTTGTTCGAAACTATTTCTCGATTTCTTTTTATTTTCGACATACATAATTGCAAAAAACTACAAAATTGCAATGATTTTGAACCTCTAATTATTTTTTTAACCCTTTTAAACAAACTGATATATTTTTTGTACAGGCGTTTTCAGGAGGTCAAAATACAGGAGGGATATAATATTCGTTTCCATTAGCACAAGTTTGCCTTACTGGAGGTTCTGACGTTTGGCGGTCTCTCACGTCTTATATACATATATCCCAGAAAAAAAAGGTAATACATTTTTTCTAATTTTGATACGTAAAGTGATACTTTCCAAAACCCTTTGACGTTAGGAAACGTCTTACTTTTCACAACCAGTTACGAAAAGTAAAATTTTCCGCAACTGATTTTGTAAAGTTCATTTCATAGTAGGTTATTTAGACTTGACAAGCTATGAAAGTGACGAACTATTACACCGTTACAACCAATTGGATAGTTTAGATGTTAAAGATCTACAAATTTTATTCGAAATTTTTTCCCGATTTTATAATTTCCGTTATAATCGCAAAAAACACGTTTTTCAACCCTCATAATTTTTTTCAGCTTTTTAACGCAGCCTGTACTCAATTTTTTTAATATACAAGCATGTTCAGATGGTGAAAATAAAGTTGTTACATTCGTTCTCATAACCGCAACTTTCTGTAGAGCTTATCGTATTATATCCTAATATCACTACACGTCTCGTCCAAGAGAGGATTTTCCTTTGGAAAGAAATTTTATCTCTCCTCAATCTGAATTCTTCGGAAATCTCAGCTTCCCCTAAACGAATTCTGTGCAAATATTGATCAGCGATAATCGTCGTTCTGTTTGTGCGGCGGCTCCTTATTCTTAACAAAACAAGTTTAATTAAGATGAATGATATTTAGTGAAAGCTCTTGGTTTGAAGGAAAAATAAACATGGCATTAATAATTCACCAAAAGTATTAAAAGTTGTTTACAAACAGGCCCAGTACAAATTATAGAAAGAAAAACAATACTTAATTGATAACTTCGGTCTGATCGAGAAGCGACTTAAGAGAATATTTGGCCTACATTTTTATAAGGGTTTCCTGTTTATATTCCATCATATCTTTACAAAGGGGTGGAAGGGACGGCATTTATAACAATAACTAAAATCAAGTATTTGATACAAGGGTAGAGGGAAAAGGGTAGATACAAGTATTTGTATCTACCCGTTTGTCATTTAATTAGTTCTGTTATAAAAAAATAGTTCGTATTTTATTATAAGGATTTATTTTATGTACATTTACAATGGGATATTTTCCTTAAGTGAAGATGAAAGTGGAAATTGTTAACTATATTGTGAAAATATATATTTTCTTAAAATTTGTGACAGTAAAAAACACGATATTTAACATTATAATGATTTTATTTCAATTTAGATTTTAAATATTTTCTAATGACGTCACTAAGCGCATTCTCAGGAAGTCACTAAAAAATTATTGGCAACGCTGAGCGATTGGTGCTATTGTCTTCAGTTTGACGTTTCTGTTTTCTTTATTATGTTAATATGTTCTATTTGGTTATTGGTTGTTAGTTTGTTGTGTGCTAATTTTCTTAATTTTTGACTTGATATGGAGGAAAATTATGTGCAAGGTAGATCGGATAATTTACCTGCTGTAGATCTATCATAACCACGTTTTTTGCTGACAATATGAATTTTATTAGTGCAGAAATTAGAGGTGTAAAAAATGTGAGGCTATTATATACTTATACACGTTATTATTAATAAAAAAATAAATATATATTATTTCTGTTTCTGCAATATTAGTAGTAAATATAATAAATACACGTAGTTACAGTATTTATTAGTATAGGGCATCAAGAAGAAGCTATGGAGATAACCCACTTACCCCAGAGCATAAAATGCGAGGTAAAGCATATAATGTGACTATACATGTAGAGGAAGCATTTGATAAAATTTTCTCTTCAAAATATCATGATTGTACAGCTAGCCATGGTAACTCTAATACTGTATAAAATTATAAAATTTCATAATCTGAATATATATTTGTATGTGGATCTGCATGTAGGTGGAGGAAACATTATATTACTTTTATTTACTGGTTGTTACGTAGATCGGAAGAACCCAGCTCAACATCTGTTGCATGTTATTGGAAAAAATCATCTCTGTCAAAAGTAGGCACAACTATGAAATTAATAAAAGCACCAGATTTAAAATCAGGGGAGCCTCAACACTTTACTGAAAAAAAGGTTTTCTTGACAAAATCATTGCAAAAGGAAAAGAACAGGGTTACACAGGAAATTTAATAAATTATTTTACGGCCAATTTGTCTACGTAAAGTATTTCTATACATTAACTCGGATTAAATTATTTTAAAGTGCATAGAAACTCTGATATCGATAACTTTATCGATTACTGCAAAAATGAAATGTCAGAAGCATTATGTGGACTTGCAGATAAAGAAACAAAAATCAATATAAATCTACACTTTGGTATGAACTACGCTATGCAAGATTAACTGGTTCAAAAATTTATGAAGTATCCGTATGTAAAGTACATGGTTGTGCCTTATTTGAATAAATTATGGGGCATCTAGAATACCATATACAGAAGCTATGAAACGAGGTAGCCGATTGGATGATAAAGTCATGCATGTTGTTGCACAAAATCGTAAAATAAAATGAACCCAAACTGGACTAATATTAAACAAAAATTTCACTCTGTTAGGAGCCTGATAGCATTTCAGAAGATTACATTGTCGAAGTTAAATGTCACACCTCGTAGAAGACAGTTACTAGAAGAATTATTTTGGAAAAGGAGATAACATTAATAAAAAAATTTGGGTGTGTGCTTATGACCACACGATAGAAGTGAAAACTTCTAATTTTCGAATTTTAAAATATATACTGTAACTGTCTGCACGTATTACAACAACCCGCAATATACCATTGAGGCTCTTATAGAATATAGTAACAATGAATGCCAAAAGCCAATTACATGTGGCGGCTGCCGAGCACGCCGTTGATTTGATTTCTGGGGGCATTAGCTCAGCCGATATCAACCATGGAATTGGATAATGATGTCCTGGATAATGATTTTGTTATTTATATGGCGCTCCCATCGGACGGCATTGTACTCGATGATCTTTTTACTGTTCAAATTGTTTTTTGTAGATGTTTCAGTGTTACAGTATTGTCGGTTACTACCATATGACTGTTGTATTTTGAACCGCTCATCGTGTATATTGCTGTTATCTTCAACTGGTAGGCTGGTTCCAATTCGGTTCTAATATCTTCAGTACTTATACCGTCTTGATGGAGTCCTAGCAGGACGAATGCGTGGGTCTTAATTCTTTTGGGGGTGAATGTATGATATGCTAGATTGCCTTCCTTAAATGTTTCCATGGATGTGTGCCAGTCTTCTAACGTTTAGTTTTACCTGCCGTGTTCAGGCTTTAGAACTTGTTTTGCGCTTTTATTTCCGCAGCGGATTTTGTAGCTGTGATGTTTGGTTTCTTGGTTGTTGAAGGGTGTGTGAAGGATGTACCTTGCTCAGTGATATCTCTTCTTTGCAAGTATGCACACATCTTCAATTTTGGTGCTGTTTTCAGGGCCTGTGTCCATTTTTGTTGGCCCTGTGTCATGAAGTGACATGTACGTCAAAAAATTTAGAATTTGCTTTTTTTTAAGGATTTGTCGGGGTTTTGGGCGTGTACTCGATGCCGCACTGACGAAGGAGATATACACTGTTTCTACCACAATATGGATCTTTGAAATGTTATAAAACTGCGCTTTAGCTGTGTAGCGTGACGTAAGCATGACGCGTGATGCGTGACGGCCCAGTCTCAACACCTACAGAAATAGAAGTGC
>CAXKVY010017939.1:0-14203 GCA_964058915.1 Tetropium fuscum | reverse complement strand
GTAAACTCAAGTTTGAAACACCGCCAAGATAAAGAAAGACTAAAGGGAATTATCGCGAGGATAGAGAGCTACGATATAGTGGTAAGTATTATTATTATTAATTTAAGTATTTTATTCTGTTAAGTATTAAAAATGTGTTTAGACGAGTAAAATTGGGAAGCCAAGTCGCTTAGTATTCGAGAAAAAAAATCTTATTTGTAGAAAAATAAAAATACGAATTGTGTGAGATTGTAAATACATCAGTATAAGTGCTACAGTGTGTACTTCAATTGAAAAAAAATGCTTCGGTAGCTTTATTAGTGTTAAATATCGGAGGGTGGAAACAAAAAAATACAAAATTAACAAAATAATCAGTAAATTCATTGTTTTACGATTTCTTCAAGTAGGCGGAGTGACAGATAAACGGTGATTTAACACGCAACAAATGCTGTGTAGTATTTATGGCAAAATTTTGTATCTTAGAAAAATTATAATTTTTTAATTTAACCCTTAATTGTTACGGCATCGTTTGACAGACTAGGTAATATAAATATTTCTTTCTTGTTCATTATTGGAACCTACCACAAATCTGTTCTTCCATTTAATTCTCCCTGTATTGGAGCATGGTAGGTAGTCTTACTCGTGACGAAGTTGTGTTATTTTCTTAGAAGTTATAGCACGTCTTAGTTTAACCATAGTCAGACGATGCCGGACTGTTTCTGTAACTTTTTTGTGTATAGCAAATTGCAGCAATGCTGGAATTTCAAATTTAAAATAATTATTTTCTTTAAATTTTTTGTAATTGAATGTTTTAAAAAGTTAATATTATGAAATAATAGATTTGTCACATTTTTCTATTTTTTATAGCACTTTATAAATACATAAATGTTAATATTTTGGCCTTATTAATGCCTTATTATTTGACTTTATTATTTTTTGTTTTAATTACAATCATCTTTACATATATTAGTTTGACAATGTTTAGAATAGCCATGTTTAGTCTATATGTTAGTCTATATTTCTTTTTGAATTTTTTTGGACATTTAAAACAAGTCTCTCAGATTACGCTAACTGTTTACGTAACAATACGGTACCGGACCAGTTACGGGTTAATGATTTCTCGATTTCGAAAAAAAAACAATGTGTACCTAGACACTAAAGTTTCTTTGTATCCCTCATGTGGTTTATTTGCCTTGGCCCTACGGCTCTGCAAACAAAATCGTGATGAAAAGTTCAACTTTATAGTCCGCGAGATAGTGGTGTCGCTTTTTGACATTTGATCCACGATAGACTGTAGTTGTTATACCTGTGGGACGCTGAAAATTTTTTCGAGAAATTCAGTTTTATTGAATCATAAATAGCAAAACGAGGCTCATACTCCAACTAACAGTTTAATAATTAAAATAATGTTTTAAAACTATTTTTTTTTATATAGGAATATAATAGGTATCATATTTTTGAAATGAAGCAGACTACATATAATGAATTTTATTATATAAAACGGAGGTAATTGACTAATTATTAAATGATTAAATTAATAAAGTATTTTTTTTTATATGCATTTTATATATTTTTACATACTTACATATATGTTAGGCTGGTCTGGGGTACAGTTTACTGTGTAGTACACATAATAAATATTTTTTTACGAAAAAATCAGGAATAAAAAAGTCAAATTTTAAATAAATTGTATGATATTCATTCGAAAACTTATTGAGAACCGCTGACCTCCTTCCGATGTGCACGTGTTCACAAGTCATTTTTTGTGGATGGGAGATGATGCTTACAACGTTTTCAGTTACACTAACACCTTGAGATCTAGCTTTCTATAAGGGTAATTTTGAAAGTGGAGTATTAAAATTTTAACTGATGGTAGCAGGCATTAAAATAAATCATTTTACAAAAAATAGCCTACCTACCGTGCTTCAGAAAAAAAGGGTCAAAATATGAACGCCGGTAGTATTTTAATTTACGAATAATGTGTGACATACAGCATTTTGTATAATTCCTACAAATACAAAACAGTACTAGTCTATGCTCGTTATATGACACGTGTGCAGTGCGGTCAATGGCTGACGTATGTCTTAAAATAAACAAAAAACAACAACAACAAGAATACGACAAATTATTTTAATTATGAAACTCTTAGTTTGAGTGTGAAGCTTCGTTTTGCTATTTATGTTTCAATAAATATGATTAGAGTCATAGTATCCAGTCTGAAATTAGCTCAGCTAGTAGTTTATATAATCGTCATACGGCACGAAAGTGGTGAGAAGTCCGTCAGTTGGACCGCAAAAGACGCCACGCCTTGTGCTCGATGCTTTTGAACAATGCGCTACACTCCACAGGCCCGCCTGACGGACTTCGGACTTTCCACCACTTTCATGTCGTCTGACGATTATTTTCATGTTATATGAGCCACAAATCATCACGTCAATCAGTTTCAGACTGTCATAGTATCACTTTATTTTCTCCGACGGTCAGTTACTTTATTAACAATATAGGAACTACCAATGGTAAAAACTTCAAACTGGAGCAACAGACTGGATCAAATGACTGGTTCAAAAGTGACACTATCTCGCGGACTATTAGTGCCTTGGTCCGGTACACAACTATTGACTATTAAATAACTATTAAAAATAAAGTATTATAACTTTTTTTTTAATATATAATACAAGTGCTCTGGGTTTTGCCGACAATATTTGTTCAGAATACAATAGTTCTTCAGAATACGAGTTGCTGCTGTGACGAAAATAATTGCGAGCGCGAAGGACGAGTAATTATTAAGTACATTATTAAATAAATTCAAGTAATACAAAAAGATGCCATAAGTCCAATTGGGACCAGTTTGTGAAATTTTGTGTGGTGAGAAAAATTATAACTTTCAGTTAAAATTAGTATTGATTGTTCTTTAATAAAATTACCCTATTACCTCTCATTCGATGTAAATATGGTCGCTGTAATATGCTGTACGGACCAAATTATATTGGTAAAAAACGTTTAAAAATTCGATTCGATATACGATTTCATAATATATGCCCAGACATGCTTAACAAAATATACGATATTTTATCTGGTTCTACGCCAAAAAAGCGACACGATAAGTCGATAAGGTCTAGAAAACGCTACTCTACTTGTATCGTAGATTCTTATAGTATGCTTGTGTTACCACCAAGCAAGTTGTAAGGTAGCTGATTATTTTTCTCGTGATCTAATAATAGAAAATAGTATTTTGCTAGTTTTGAGCTACCATACTATAATTCTATGTGCATAAAATGTAGGTATATGCGGTATTAAAAATGTCATAGGTAGTATATAAAATTGGCATATGCAATTACATATGTATTAAATAGGGGACTGAATGTCGAATTTTTCATTAAATTTTGAAATACATTTCAGGAGTCAAAGGACGATGACATTGAGAAAATTTTGAAAAAAGAAAAATCCTATACTCAACTGGACCTTAGAAGGCCTATGCTAAATTGTCCCGTAGAAAGAAAACGGCATTTGTTACTGGAAGGGGACTTAAAACTAAAAGATAGTGGAACATCGAAGGTAAGAGCATCTTTTTGTTTAACGCTCTAATGGCCGAGTGCACAGTACGTGTTCATCCTGAATTATGTTTAAGCCTGACTTATTTTGATACATTTGCATGCAACTCGGTCATAATAAGTTATTATAATGACATTATGTGCATTATACTAATATTTTAAGCATTAACATTGAATATAAAACAAAATACTGTAAAAAATTATCGTAGAACGTAGATGATATTATATTCGTTATATGTACATGTATCACTTAAATGTGATCCAAAAATCCTTGCCTTCAAAAAAAATGTCCTTCAAAAGTATCCTGTTCTATTTTATGCGTCACTTTTTTTGAAACTGTCACTTTTTGGATTTGTGGCTTGTGGGTATTTCTGTTTACTGTCTTCAGTTTACGAAAATATGAAAATTAAGTTTTTCTCTTAGGCTACTCGAAATATATCACAAAATAAATGTTTATACACAATATATATCACACTATATGTATATAATATGTACAAGTAACATATACCATAGGTAGAAGGCCATGTAACATATAACATAATAACATATAACATAATGTATAGCTTAGAGCTGCTTTTTGACTAATCCCAAAAATTACCCTCCAAAAGTTTGTCTGAAATTGTATTGTTTATTAGAAATATGACGAAATAAGACGCTTCTAAGTTTATTCATTTAGCTTCAATTATGTATACAAAAAATTGGAATTATAAAGAGTGTATAATGCATCTCTCAAACAGTTTGAACATATTTTTAACGTCCATTAAGAACAGTGAGTAAATTATACTGTTTAAGAATGCCCCATACAATAAGCCACGTGTAAAGGGACTAGTCTTATATCTTGGTCTTAATTAAATATACACTCCCCGGCACAAAATTCCGTCACCCTAAAATTTTGCCCAATTTTGATGTTTTATAACTTTTTTATTTTTCATCTGATTTTCATAAATTTTTTACCAGTCTGTAGATCAGTTCATTGTGTGTCTTTTTGATTATTGTAATAAGTCATATTTTTCGTCCAGGCAATATTATACAGGGGTAAATCAAAGTGTTGTTTTTTGTCGTAAACTCAAAACACCCTCTGGAAAAATTGAGGCGAATAATTTTGTTTACAAACTGTTTGCTGCCATCTTAGACGTATTGTAAACATTTTGTTTTTTGATTCATCCCATTATCTCATTTCTTCTGCGAGCAGCAAAATTTTAAATGAAACGCTGTTAATTTTATCATTTTTAATTAAAAAACATCGACGTTGGCTAAATACGCGGTTATTGTGACAGAATATTTGACAGTACAGTTAATTTAGTGTGTTGTCATCATGGTAACTACAGCAGACGTAGGTAGAATTGTTGCCTTAATAGAGGATGGCCGCAATAAGAGTTATGTCTCCCGTACTCTGGGAATTGCGCGGTCTACAGTTTGTGATGTTTGGAATAGGTATCTACAGACGGGAAACTTTATTAGGCGGCAAGGCTCTGGCAGAAGGAGAATGACCACTCAAGCTGATGATCACTTTGTCATTATGAGTTCTTTAAGAGATCGAAGAGCTACTGCTGTGTATCTAAAAAATGACTTGCAAATGGTACGTCGAGTAAGTGTAAGTGAAAGAACGATACGCAGAAGATTGTTAGAAGCAGGATTGCATTCACGAAGGCCAGCAGTATGTCCAAAATTGCTTCCTCGGCATCGACAACACCGACTGAGATTTGCAAGAGCGCATGCTGACTGGACTGTAGAACAGTGGGGAAACGTACTATTCACAGATGAATCCAGGGTTTGTTTAAGGTCGCCGGATAGTCGTGAACGGGTATACAGACGTAGAAATGAAAGATATGCAGACTGCACCATATCTGAGCGACTGCAATATTACGGTGGTTCAGTCATAGTTTGGGCGGGTATTTCTACCGATGCACGTACTGACCTTGTATTTGTTGAAAATGGAGCACTAACCGCCCACCGTTACATTGAGGAAATCCTCCAAGAAATTGTTGTTCCATTTGCTCCTTTCATTGGGAACCAATTTACATTAATGCATGATAATGCTAGACCTCACGTTGCACGGGTAGTGAGCGAATATCTGGATGAGGTTAGACTTCCAAGATTGGACTGGCCTGCATGTAGCCCGGATCTCAACCCAATCGAACATCTTTGGGATGTTCTTAAAAGAGCACTCCGTCGCCGTCCTGTGCAACCACTAACCTTGCAAGACTTACGGCTGGCGCTGACAGAAGAATATCAGGCTATTCCTCAAGACAGAATAAGTAATCTTATTAATTCGATGCCACGAAGAATGCAAGCTGTCATTGCTGCGAGAGGAGGACATACACGTTATTAAAATTTGTCTTTGTTAATTAATTTTGTGATATACCTAGTGGATGTTTTTGTTAATAAAAATAAGCTTGAAATCAGTGATTCATTTAAAATTTTGCTGCTCGCAGAAGAAATGAGATAATGGGACGAATCAAAAAACAAAATGTTTATAATACGTCTAAGATGGCAGCAAACAGTTTGTAAACAAAATTATTCGCCTCAATTTTTCCACAGGGTGTTTTGAGTTTACGACAAAAAACAACACTTTGATTTACCCCTGTATAATATTGCCTGGACGAAAAATATGACTTATTACAATAATTAAAAAGACACACAATGAACTGATCTACAGACTGGTAAAAAATTTATGAAAATCAGATGAAAAATAAAAAAGTTATAAAACATCAAAATTGGGCAAAATTTTAGGGTGACGGAATTTTGTGCCGGGGAGTGTATATATATATATATATATATATATATATATATATATATATATATATATATATATATATATATATATATATATATATATATATATATATATATATTCAATATTTCTTAATACTGACGTTTCTATCTACAATCCTCGGACACGTCGATATTTATTTCTAATTCATCGATAATTTTGTTTAATAGCAACAAGATATTTTTCCGGCAGATTCTTGTAGACAACTCTTATTATCTTGTTGGGCAATATGGCACACTTTATATTAATTTTGAGAAGCAGAGGTTTAAACGAATTAATAAAAATTTAATCATGACAACTCTACGAGTACACAAAAATACCATATTCCTGCACTAAAAATAACTGTGCTATGGCTCGCTTGAAACAAAAGACTGAGGTGACCGTAAATAATTCCGCTGTCATAATAACACTGTCAAAAGTGTTAATAATCATTAGAAGCAAAGATGTTATCCGAAAAAGAAAGAATATTAATATTAATTATGATAGGCTACGGTGATTTAAACCCGAACACAAAGAAGTTTGTAATATGTTACAAACATATTACAAACATATACATTACATATGTTTGTAATATGTTTGAAAATATATGTTTTATTGTCCGTTCAAGAAAATCGGCATTCGACGATGCGAGGAATTCCAGGTGAATATGGAATTTCAAATTTTTCAGTTCACAAGATCAACAAGTATCATACGTATAAAGTTAAATTAATATATGAGTTAAACGAGGACGATCCAGATTGACGTGTCTAATTCTACCAGGAAATGTTGGAGAGAATACGCATAAATTCCACTTTTTTAACGAATTCGATTTTATTTTCGGACGAGGCGACGTTTTCCTTACATGGCGATGTGTACAGGCAAAACTGCAGATACCAGTATAGTGACAGGCCAGATTGGGCTATTGAGGCTCACCCTCAATATCCACAAAAAATAAATGTATGGGCGGGTATTATAGGAAATAGGATTTTGGGGCCATATTTCTTTGAGGGAAATTTAACCGGAGACACTTATTTAGATTTTCTCCGCAACGAATTAACCCCCGCACTAGCCGTATTGTTCCCAAATATTGACGATCCAGAAGTTCCAGCCAATGAAATCTCGTATCAGCAAGATGGAGCACCTCCTCGTTATGCAGTAAATGTCCGTCATTATTTACACGAGGTGTTCCCAGGGCGGTGGATTGGTCGACGAGGGCCTATGGAATGCCCTGCTCGATCACCGTATTTAACCCCATTGGATTTCTTCCTTTGGGGGTCACTTGAAAAGCAAAGTTTACTTCCCAAAACCAAGGAAACTGGAAGAACTGAGGGAACAAATACGGCACCACATAGGAGCAGTGTCTCCGATTGTTTTAAATAATGTGTGGGCGGAAACATTCAATCGTTTAGAGTTTTGCTTAAGAGAGAACGGCCGCAATTTCGAGCATTTAATTTAGATTAATATTTATTTGTCCCTTCCTACTCTTTTCCATCTATTCTTTCTTTTATTCGTTGTTTCTTACTACGTTTTAGTCTTAGTTTTCTTGAGTTAAGTTGTTCATTGTTTACTGTATTCTTATTAATATTTTGCTCGTATTAAATTAACTGTGTTTATGAACAATTTTGCGTCTTCCAATTGTTATTTTCCATGCAGCAGTATGATATTTTTGTGTACCCGTAAAGTTGTCATGATTATTTCTTTAAATTCGTTTAAACCTCTGTTTCTCAAAATAAATATAAAGTGTGCTATATCACCGAACTCATAAACAGCTCGTCTACAAGAATCTGCCGGAAAAATATATTGTTGCCATTTAAAAAAATTGTCGATTATGTCACATCCGGAACACCTAGAGCGCCATCTGATTGTATATTACATCAAAATAAGTGGAATTAAAAATAAAAATCGACGTGTCCGAGGATTTTAGATAGAAAAGTCAGTCTTAAGAAATATTGAATTTATCCGTTATTTTTCTAACGCACTGTATACAGTGTGTCCACGGGTGTGGTTGAAAAAAAGGAAACCTTTTTTATTTGTCATTTTACGGAAAAAAGTGTTGGTCAAAAAAAAATCTGTCTGTGCTTAAACCCATGAAAATGTACGTTAGTTTCAGTTTACATATACAGGGCGTCCGTTACTACCAAGTAAGTAAAAGTGAGATAACTTTTTAACGCAAAATTTAGTAAACCACTTTGTTGTTATTCATTTATTCATTTCAAACGAAATAAAAAAATCAATGTGTCTAGTTTTGTAGTGTAAAAATAATCATGTTTAGTGTGGTGTTTTTTATAACCAGATTAGTGGCCCATAGAAGTGGCCCCTAAGTTTTCTTAATAGAAGAGAACTTAGGCCAACACGAATAAATATATAAATATCTTTGCAAACATTTGTACTACCTTGGTTACATGCCCGTATATCCTGCACAAAGAGAAGAAATGTATTCGCAGCAAGACGATTGCCCAGCATATTTAACACGACTGGTAAAGCAGTGTATGGTTGAATTAGCAGTCCAATTTAATAGCCTGTTAGATCACCTGACCTATTACCTATGGACTTCTTTTAATGGGGCATTTTGAAGCAAATAGTATACGCTGATGGGCTTCCACATAATTTAGATGTTTTGAAAAAAAGAACAAGGGACGTAATCAGAGAAATTGAGGACATAGGTTGATAAAGGTGTCATGTCACATTTTTTGAAAATAATAATAATAGGTATCTACAAAAAGTAGATACCTACTTTTAGACAGATAGACAAATATCCTCCGTTGACAGGAAACATGTTTTGTGACAATGTATCTACAACAGACCATGTCATTGCCGAAGTTATCCACATCTAAGGGCTGTTATTTAAGGCAAATGTGGTTATATAACGTTTGTATCCACTGTGTCAAATATTCAGGCCACAAGTCATATTTTTATTAACTGGACTTAAGATATTGCCAATAGAGGCAGTAATCAGTGGCACAGCAGGAATTTTGATTTAGGGGGGAGGGGGCAAGAGGGTTGGAGAACTAAAATACCAAGGAAACCGTTGTCTTTAAATAGGTACCTAAACCAAATTCTGACAATTCATAAAAATAGTTACTAATTAACTAAATAAAAGTGCCTTTTGTTTAATAAAAAATATTGAGATTTGAAACAAAAATTTTAATTATGGATAGTATTTATGATTTCAGGGGGGGTCCCTCCCTGGCTACGCCACTGGCAGTAATTAACTAGCTACCTGTCTGTTACGATTTTGCAAATTACTCGAAGAAGAGGATCCTGAAATTGACCATTTATTAATTTGGTCTGACTAATGTGGAGGACAAAATAATAGTTATTTGTGTGTTAAAAGCGCAAAGTACAGCATTGCCGCTTGCGAAAGAAATTTACCGACGCGAAGCGGAGCGCGGTATTCTTTCAAAAGCGGCAATGGCAGTTTGTGCTCGTAATACATACAACATTTTTTCTACAATCGCCTAATACAGTGTGTTCTTGTTTGTATTTGACATATGTTTATATATGAACCGATTTTTATAAGTGTTTTTTGTTAGCTACATTTCTCATATGTGTCATTTTTGACTGACAAGCGCCTGCTAAGGAATTTATAATAAAGAAGCGAGAGGGAATTGACACTATTGCCGCTTTAAAGCGACAATTATGTCATCATCGTAAATGGCGTACTTTGCGTTGAGAATTGAAAGCGCAAAAGCCTACTATTGAGGCGATTGTAGAAAAAAACTTTTATATGCTTTGCCTTTATCAATACTTAATACTAAAGTTTTTTAAAGAAGTCGAGCATAAGTTTCCCGTGGTTGGACACAGCTTTCTTGATTCCGACAGAGACTTCAGACGCATAGCAGAAAACCATTAAATCCGCGAAAGAAAAAAGAGAAAAAGATATTGCTCACAAAACAAAAAAACACATATTTAGTTAAGTTTAAACAGAACACAATCAATAATTTTCTTCATTGTCTGAATTTGTACTGCTTTTACATAAAATTAAATTTGTGTTAAAAGCTAGGTACATGACTCTATTATCCTTGACGAAACTTAATCATAGATTGAGTTTAAAGTTAGTGGATAAAGGTATTATGTACAGTGCCGTTCAATTGAAAGTAAACGATTTTTTTAATTAATGTGAAACAGGCTTACAGGTAATCAAAACTTGATTGTCAATTTTATTTGTCAGTTTACTAATAATTATTCTATATTTTGAAGTTTTCCTTATAATTATAATTATTATTATTATTATCATGCCGCGCTTTACTGAACCGCAAAAAATGAGAGCTGTGATGTTACTGCAGAACGAACGGTCAATGCAAGCAGTTGCAGATACTTTGAATGTGAGTAAAGGTTGCATTTGCAAAATTAAGCAAAAATGGAATGCACAAGGAACTCTTGAGTACGTCCATAGAGGGGCCGTCAGAAATTCAGTACTATGGAGAAAGACGAACTCGTCCTTGATCACCTCCGACAGAATCCTTTTGATACAGCAGTGACTGCCTGCTTCTTAACAAATTTTCCTGCTTCGGTGGAAACCGCAAGACGACGTATCAGAGCATCTGAGCTGAAGAATTTTTCGGCTGCAAATAAAGTTGCTCTGTTGCCACGGCATAAGGAGCAGAGGTTAAACTTTGCCAAACAATTTGTCGGTGTGCCACAGGACTTTTGGGACAACACAATTTTTTCAGACGAAAAAGTTTTTCAATCCTGCTATGATGGCTCTGTGCGTGTATACCGCCCAAGAAATTACCGATATGAAGAGCGCTATATAAATCCTACAGCTCGTAGTGGTCGCTCATCTATCAACGTGTGGGCATGGATATGTTGCCAAGGAGCAGGTGTTACTTGGAGAATCAGAGAGCGTCTTACTGGTCAAAGCTACGCTCGCATTTTGGATTATGTTATGTTACCTTCCGTTTCCATTTTATATCCCGAGAACTTCCCTTTCCAGCAGGAAAATATTTTTATTTCCTCTTTCCTTTTTCCATATTTCAATTAAATTTATATTTCAGGATAATTCCTCTATTCACAAATCACGAGTTGTTACTGAATGGCTGAATACAAACCATATTAACACTCTGCCTTGGCCCTCTAAGTCGCCGGATTTAAATCCGATAGAAAATGTATGAGCACAAATGGAAAAAGACAAGAAAATATTGGCGAGGATTACACCAGGACACTAATATTATCTATGAGAAATAGGCTTCAAAAAGTTATAAACGCGAATGGTGCTTGGACTAAATATTAATTCATAGTAATTTTCTTCAGTTCTCAGTTAGTTTGTTAATTTAATGGATTTTTTTACAAGAGACGTCCTTACCATATAGATTTTACTTAATAAATACTGTATATAAAATGCTGTCACCCTATAACTGACGGATACTTCAACCTAAAATAATTTTGAATGTGATCTGTTTACAAAAGCCTGCTTCACAATGGAACAATTTCCAAAATTTCTCATAAGAGTCGTTTACTTTCAATTGAACGGCACGGTACACAAAAATCTAGTTTCACACAATCTTGTTTTTTTAAATATTATGATAAACAAATGAAAATAGCCTAAAATTATCTATTTTTTGAGATTGCTCATTTAAATTAAAAGCAAAATAAAAAAGTTCCAATACAAAACGCGTTTTGTTAATTTACTCAAAACTTTAAAATTGCGCATTGACACCTTTATCCACTTATGTCTTCAATTAATAGGCCTACATGTACGGCGAGTTTATCAGCAGAGCAAAAGTGTGGATGTTGAAGGAATATTAAATAACAATAAGGGGATTATATTAAATAACAGTTGCTTTATTAATTTTATGAAATAATTTATAATTTTATCTGTAATATTTTTAAGTATAATCAGTTATGTTGTAAAATTAGATTTAAAAGATTATTTATAAAAAATATAAATTCTCTCATTTTCACTCATTTAATTTGAATCAAATAACCACCTTTGTATACTAAACATTTAAAATGAATTAACATATTAACAACAATAGTTATTTGTGTGTTAAGAGCGCCAAGTACTGCATTGCCGCTTGCGAAAGAAATTTCCGCTTTGCGTCGCGCGGTATTCTAATACATACAACATTTTTTCTACAATCGCTTAATAAAGTGTGTTCTTGTATGTATTTGACATATGTTTATATATGAACCGATTTTTTTTTGTTAGCTACATTTATTTCTCATGTGTCATTTTTGACTGACTAGCGCCTGCTAAGGAATTTATAATAAAGCAGCGAGCGGGAATTGACACTATTGCCGCTTTAAAGCGACAATTATGTCATCATCGGAAATGGCGTACTTTGCGTTGAGAATTGAAAGCGCAAAAGCCTACTATTGAGGCGATTGTAGAAAAAGTAGTTTACTAAGTTTTGCGACAAAAATTATCTCATTTTACTTACTTGGTAGTAACGGCATGTGTAAACTCAAATTCAAGTACATTTTTATGGGTTTAAACGCAAGCAGATTTTTTTTGTGTAGAATACTGTTTTCCGTAAATTAAGAGATAAAAAAGTTTTCTCTCTCTATATATATATATATATATATATATATATATATATATATATATATATATATATATATATATATATATATATATATATATATATATATATATATATATATATATATATATATATATATATATATATATATATATATATATATATATATATATATATATATATATGTATGTATGTATGTATATATATATATATATATATATATATATATATATATATATATATATATATATATATATATATATATATATATATATATATATATATATATATATATATATATATATGTATATATATATATATATATATATATATATATATATATATATATATATATATATATATATATATATGCTCGATGCTAAAATATGTCTTTTCAAATTGATTAAAAATGAAATTAATGGAATAAGAATTCGTATACATTTCGTGTTATTAATGTTTCACAGATTCATTGTAATTATTTAGAAAGAGCCAAAATGCATAAATATGTCTGTTAATTTCAGTATTTGCGTGTTTATTTCAGATGGAAGTTCATTGTTTCCTGTTAACTGATATGCTGTTAGTTTGCAAGCCGTCAACAAAGAAAGGTGGAGCTACGATGCGTGTTATACGCCAACCCTACCTAGTCGACCGTTTGGTAGTTTCTGAATTAAATAGAGAGACACCTAGTTTAGCTGTTATCTACAAAAATGAATTTGATATGGCTGTAGCGGCCTTTATACTACAGAACAATGACGTGAGGAAGATAAAGGTAGAGATGTTTTATTAAAATTTCATTGATTTCGCTTTAGAAGTGTAGAAAAATGTAGAAAATTGTGCCAGTTAAAGCACCTTTTTCTTTTAGATTTTTCCAACTATCGTTTCAGAATTACATTCGAGTAAGTACTCCTAGCAGAAACAATTATTATTAGTTCCACCATGAAATTGAACAATGATTGTTAAAGTACCTATGTCCAAATGATAGCGTACCTAATTTAATATTTATAGTAATTTTCACTAATTATTAAATTACTTACTAAATTACCAAGTAATTGCAATAATAATATTTTATGAAATTAAGGCTGTAGTGGAAATATTCTAAGATCATCTATATATTTCTCTTTACCACGCACGGTTTATACATCAGTAGAATTTTAATCTTCACAGGACTTTCACTCTGAAGCTGCAACTTTGCAGCTGCGCAAAGTTCTGAATTTCATGTCATCAAATGAAATGACCGAAATTTCGAGAAAACCCATATTTGTGATGCATCAGTATATCTTGTAGAGTGGAATTGCTTAGAGAAGAAGGAGCTTAGCCGATATCGCTACCTATCGATACGAATCTATCGATAACTATCTATCTATAACTAACCTATCGATATGAATTAATTTACACAGCTCTATGGCGGGTTGACGATCACGCGATGTACGAAGCTG
>CAXKVY010017938.1:0-14981 GCA_964058915.1 Tetropium fuscum | reverse complement strand
ACGACAGATCTAGGACGACGTCCAACCGCGGGAATAGTGCGGTGCAGGACGGAATCGAGGTTTGTAGTTCTAAACGCCTAGGTTTGTAGGCGAGGTTTGTAGTTCTAAAAGATTTTGTAACTGCTTTGGTTTTTAAATCATAACTCTGTTATTATTTCCTTGAAAATATTTTTAACAGCACTGTAGTAGTCAGAAAGCATCGGTTTTCAATTTCTAAAGAATATTTTTTAATGATTTGAGAATTTTTTCTTAACGAATTAGGTATTGAAATGTATAGAGATGTAAAAACACGGCAAAATGAATTAATTTTTAGCGAGCATCGAACCGAGATATAAACTCTTAAAGCCTGGGTCTGCCATAAGATCCAATGCTTTTTTGGAAATCCGAAATAATAATTTTTTTTACGGCCAAATGGCTACAAAGAATATTATCATATTTTTACCTAAAGCTATAGATTTAGCCAGGTGTCAGCTTTTAGTGTTTACACCCCTACCACTTCATTTTTTAAGGCACTTACGGGCGCACGAACACTTTACTATTATGATGATATATAAAATAATAAAATACATATTTTTGAGCATTCAGTAATTTTCCTGTATTCATATACACAACGCCCCATCCTTTGTATTACAATATATCACTTAAAATTGGTGCTATGTTTACTAGCAATTGCTTTTATGCGACATCGGGGCATTATTAGTTCCATTACTGATATAAAACGTACCCACAAATGCGTATAAAACACGTTTTGATATCTGGCGTATCGATTCTATTGATCCCCCTGTATTACCAAATCGAATGCACCATTTCTTTTTACGACCTATTCTAGACCACACATCTCTACACATGTGACCCCAGGTTGCATTCATAAATGGTAAAACATTCCCACAGGTACGCTAGGAAAATGTCATCATGCTTTATAGGTATTTGAAATA
This sequence comes from Tetropium fuscum, assembly GCA_964058915.1. NCBI lineage: Eukaryota > Metazoa > Arthropoda > Insecta > Coleoptera > Cerambycidae > Tetropium > Tetropium fuscum. Next base: position 14,046 of record CAXKVY010017938.1, on the reverse strand, counting down.
ATTTCTATCATGCTGAGTATACAGTATACAGTATTATTTATTCATAAAAGGTTAATAGTTTGTTTGACATCATAAATAATAATATTAATTAATTATATAAATTTGTCGGTGTCGGGTTGTAAATGATTACTTATAATATTATGTTTATAAATCGAACATTCAATTCATTCTGGTAGCCGGAAACGCCATTTTTACTTACTTCTTAACAGTTAAATGGGAACCCGTTGTAAGGTAACCGAACCAAATATGGGCACCCTTAATCAAATTATTTTATTGCAGTTACAGTATTTACTAGAGAATAATGAAATTACTTGCAGTTAATCTCTAGGTCATGGGGATCCAAAAAATTGAAGACAGAATTGACGAAATTGTTTTAAAAGGTATTTAAAAAATTCAAAATTAAAAAACCGATAAATGCTCGTATTAGGACCCGTGGCTCCAAATATGGGCACAATATTTGCAATATGTAAGTAATTACACATCAGGATTTTTTACACCAAAAATAAGAATACAACCGAGTATGAATGCTGTATTTTCGAAGAAAAAATAAACAAAATATCCTAGGTATATAAGAAAAAGTAATAAAAACATAGGTATATTAACGAGGCTACACAAACTTATCTAGTCTTCGCATATCAGACATCTGAAGTTCCCAACATCGCATCGCATCGCAACGTCGTATATCGGACATATAAAACTAAACAAGATTTATTCGTTGTTATTTATGTGGTTGTCCCCATATTTGGCACGTCTCATAGTTGGTAGACTAATTAACATCCGCCGCGAAGTTGTCTAGGCTTACTCATCGTAATAAAGTGTAATATGCACAGAAAAAGTTCTCTTAATTATTTTTTTTGGACAGTGCCCTTATTTGGGTCAATGCCCATATTTGGTCTATGTTTATGACCGTTGTTAAAACCCATGAGAAACTTGATCATTGTCACGATAGATGTCGCTGAGATAGGTCAATGTCGGCACAATATGTCGACAAAATTACGGATAAAATGAGGCATCTTTAGACCAGTCAAAAATAAGGATATACCTACTAGTACATATATCGCTGTAGAGTAGATAATTATATTAATTATACAGTGCGTTAGAAAAGTAACGGATACATTCAATATTTCTTAAGACGTTCCTATCTAAAACCCTCGGACACGTCGATTTTTATTTTTAATTCCGCTTATTTTGATGTAATATACAAGAAATGGCTCTCTAGATGTACAGGATGTGACATCGATATTTTTTTCAGTGGCAACAATATATTATTTCGGCATATTCTTGTAGACGAGCTCTTTATGAGTTCGGCAATATAGGACACTTTATATTTATTTTGAGAGACAGAGGTTTAAACGAATTAATAAAAAAATCGGAACACCTAGGAATTAAAAATAAAAATAATATCCGAGGATTTTAGATAGAAACGTCAGTCTTAAGAAATATTGAATTTATCCGTTACTTTTCTAATGAATTGTCTATAGTAACTAGTTGGCCATTAATTTCCTAACCATCTAATGTGGATGTTCTCAGACTTTTCTGGGCCTCCTCCCACTTTACAAGAAAAACAGTTCCAACGTCCCCTCTTCTATAATAGTTACCCCGACTAATAACATGTTACATTTTATCTATATTTTAATTATCTATATATTAAGAATCACAAAGTAGAAATGGAAAATACCATCAAATGTAGTTGAAAATTATTTATTAAAAATTTAACTAGCAAAAAATTAATGGAGATGGATGCAACTGATTGAGATTTAACAATTTGTTTAACAAAAGTCCTGGAATTTTGTTTCAAACGAAATGAAAAATATTTCACAACGCGATATACACACAATATGTCAATTGGCCATTTTGAAATAATTGAAATTCATGGGAATTGGATGTATTGTCAAAATATGTATTGGAATTATAGGCTACTTATAATACATATTTTCTCACCGACTATAGAAAATGCGTAAAACAAATTTCTTTTCTGAGACAGCGAAATTTCATTATATACAGCTGAAATTTTGCCAGTTGATACCAATACCCTACTCGAGGACGCGGACGTTTCTCTAAGAGCCATACACGTGCATAAGGGCCTCGCCATACAGGTTTTTAATGCAAAGTATATTAGTTATACCTTGCACATCTATGATGATGCGTAGCTGGTCAACAACAGTAACAGTGGTTGTATAAAGTAGTAGATATTATCGTAGAACCTGATTAATAAATAAAATTTATATCTTCCTTATCTTGGCTAGTGGACAGGCGGATAATCCTTTGTAAAATTTTAAGGGTCTGGGGTAATTAACATACCATAAGCAGCAGCTGCAGACCCTATGAAGTTTTGCTGTAATAGTAAATAAATACAATTAATATCAATATATATATATATATATATATATATATATATATATATATATATATATATATATATATATATATATATATATATGTATATGTATATATATATATATATATATATATATATATATATAATATATATATATATATATATATATATATATATATATATATATATATATATATATATATATATATATATATATATATATATATATATATATGTATATGTATATATATATATATATATATATATATATATATATATATATATATATATATATATATATATATATATATATATATATATATATATATATATATATATATATATATATATATATATATATATATATATATATGTATATGTATATGTATATGTATATATATATATATATATATATATATATATATATATATATATATATATATATATATATATATATATATATATATATATATGTATGTATATATATATATATATGTATGTATATATATATATATATATATATATATATATATATATATATATATATTATATATGTATATATATATATATATATATATATATATATATATATATATATATATATATATATATATATATAATATATATATATATATATATATATATATATATATGTATATATATATATATATATATATGTATGTATATATATATATATATATATATATATATATATATATATATATATATATATATATATATATATATATATATATATATATATGTATATATATATATATATATATATGTATATATATATATATATATATATATATATATATATATATATATATATATATATATATATATATATATATATATATATATATATATGTATATATATATATATATATATATATATATATATATATATATATATATATATATATATATATATATATATATATATATATATATATATATATATATATATATATATATATATATATATATATATATATATATATAATTGAATATATTAAATCTTTGGATAATTGGATATATTGAATCCTTCTTTTATTATGGGCGCCAGTTCTATGAACACTAATTTTTAGTTGAACTGATGGATCACTTCATAGTCATGAGCACTCTATAGTCTTAGAGGGGGTCCAGTTAGGTCTATTATATAAATTTCTTTAAAATATTATTTGTAATATAAAGTTAATGACTCATCATAATTGAAATTTATTGTATGCAAATTTTTATTAACTTTATTACATTTTAGTGAAGCTCAAATTGTATTAGTTTTTAAATTATATCCTGAAATTTTCTCAAAAACAAAAAAGAATAAGTTGTTTGCATATGTTTATTATAAAGTATGGTTAATAAAAATAAACAAAATCTTAGAACCTTATTCCTATCCTGAGACCAAAAACCTACGTAACTTAAATCTATTACATGGGACCAAGTCCTCTGACAATATTTCTTAATATTAGCAAATTTTGAATAGTTTATTACCTTGTAAAAATATCTTAATCCTTTTATCAACTTGCACAAAACATCACTTTTTTTCTTTCACTGGTACACGAACTAACAAATGCTGCTGGGCCCTGGTGGTGGTGTCATCTAGCGAGATGTCGCTGCCCGGCGTCTGGAATGCTGACTGCCTGGGGATTTATTTACCCTCAAATTTATTATTACTTGCTGCTGCTGTATTTTTTAATTTGCTATCACTTATATCAATGTGAAATATTGTTTCTTTTTCTTGTTTGATATTGACTGTCAATGCTATTCTGTTGATATTGATCTTCTAGTTAGTTTGCAAAGATTATATTTAATATGTAAAATTTATTATTTGACTTGGCTGACTCTTTGTTGCATGAGCGCCACTTCACAAACCAGTGCACAATGCTGAAAATTTTGTATATCTATGTGCTTATTTTATCATTCTTTTTATGCTCAACAATATTCTGTTCAATGTTACGATTATTACTTTGCAAAGATTATATTTAATATGTAAAATTTTTTATTGTTATTAATGAATTGATTTTGGAAGAAAAGCAATTGGTTTGCATTTTAACTAGTACATCTATTCATTTATAATAGCGATATATTGATGGCAGTTGGTTCCAAAATTCTTCTTGGAAATATATTACCTTATTGTTATGTTGTTTCACAGCTTAGAAATTCTTATCTGGATGGTATGAAAACTGCTATAGAAGTATCTAGGACACCCTAAATAACTATTTATTGCTTGAATAAAACCACTATTGCTTGACATTCACTAATTTACATTACATAATACCTTGAAAACAGAAATGATTACTGTTATGCCCAAAGTTAAATCATTTACTTGAATTTTACTATATTAATTATAAATTTTCTCGGAGAGAAGTTTAAACGTGGCAACCGCTTTCAGGTGCCATTACGAACTTTTTTGCATTATTATCTGTAGTTAAGGAAGTCTATTCACAAAAACAAAAAACACTTCCTTGGTTACTTGGCTTTCCGTATGATAACAGCTACCTGCCAACCAATAACTTGTTATCGTATTTTTATATATTCACAATAGATTGTTATTTAAAACATTACGCATATTAATTTTTCAATCTTTGCACAGTTGTATACACTCCATTTGCACTATGTACACATATTACCATTTTATCTGGGTCGGTGACCGTTTCGCTAGCGTACTTTGCTCCGAGATTAAAAATTTCGCATACCCTTTTCGAAGATGCTTCAGTGTATATTTATTTTTAATGAGACATAGTTTAATGAGTTTGTATCTTTGATAATTCATAATATTACATGTTGAAACTATTTGTATTGTCTTTTAATTTACTGGCGATTTTTAATTTAGTTATTAATAAAACACGGCTATTAATAAAACACTGGTATAATAAATAACATAATGGTAATTACCCTTGAAACAATGGAATGGAATGTAAGATAAAGTTTACGAAAATTTTAGTTTTCAGTTTTTATTCCTTGATTGTTACTATAAACAATGGGTGTTTTAAAGTATATGGTAATATTCATAATTCTGGAACTTTTTAAACCATAAAGTCTCATATTTATGTTACTTTTTCCGAGCAAGGCATAATATCTAAATTTGAGTTAGGTTCTATATAACCCTTCTTTATGGCCTTATTTCGATACATCTTCCAAATCCTTTCAGAAACGTATTCAAGATTTATGTTTATCTCTTTTTCGTCTTCGCAACCTTTGATAATATATTTTATTGTATGAATGCTGAATATCAATATCTTATTTGAATATTCTTAGCTCAGCACTATAAACAGTAAGAAAGAACTAGTAAGAAGAATTCGACATAGATAACTACATACTACACATAACTTATTATAATAATGCTCCTGTTTGTTGTATGGTTATTATTATATTAATATTATGCCCAATACGGTTATTGCATGTTGTTGAAGACTGTATCCAGAATCCTTATCACATAAGCAGTGTACACAGCGGCTCAGTTTATGAGTTGTTTGTTTTGTTTCTGATGTTTTAATAATTTTTAAGTAACTTAAGCAATCACCTGGAACCCATATTTATAATTATGAAATCATACAACATTATTATATCGCTAGAGAATGGACATGGTGGGCAAGCATGTTAATATTTTTGATATTAAAAAGCTACTGATATATGCAACACCACCACTTTACATTTGTGTGGTTGTAGACATACAATGGTAATGTAGGCAATGATACATAATCATTAATGATTTTCCTAATAGCAAATAATTTCGAATTTACTATTTCATATATTTTATTTTTTTTATAGTATCGACTTTTTGAGTATATTTTTAATTAAATGGATTTGTTGTACATGACATACTTCTTTTCAGAAATATTCTTATATAGATCTACCCCTGGTGTTACCAGTTAGTTACAGGAAAAGATTTATTATAGCAATTTTAGTCCTGCGACGTTCTACTGCTTGGTAGGGCGCTCTGCTGGTTCCGGAAACTTATTTTATTTCCCCTTTCTTGTATAAGCTTCCACGATAACAGTATACTTCATTATAACACAGTTATATGGAACCTTATACTTTGTTTCAAAGTTAGTTAAGCGATATTATTTAGTGTTCACAGTCGTGAATTGTTTTTAGCAATACTGTTCGTTAGTCATTTCGATACTGTATGGAGATGTATGATAATTCTACCAGGGGCCTAGGATTGATTTACGCTACTTGTCTACAAGTAGCCTTATTAACTTATAGGGAGCAAAATATTATTTTTAAAATTAGCGAATGTGGTGGTGAATTTGTGGGATCACCAGGTAGTGGGTTAACCACCCATGAATGGAGACAGTCGGGCTACTTGGTATTAATTTATTTAACACAGTGCACAGCGAGACGTGCAACGTTCAACGCTTAAGTGCTTACTTGTTTCTGCGCATCAATGCCTCACCGCATCAATACATCAATTCTTCTTGTGACCTAATTGCACTACTTTATATAATATTCGACCACGTCAGTACATGAGTACGTACCCAGTTTCATTTAGTTGTTATAATAATGCTGTTTATTCTATCTAGACCTTAAATATCCTAATCAGCATATTATTGTTTTATATATCTGACATTGATTATTCGCTTATGCCGGAATGGCAAATAGAAGAAGAATTAGTTCATTTGGGTAATATGGCGATACTACACGAATTTTGAGCGAGGATATCTCGGAAACCATATGAGATATTGAAGAAATCAATGGAATCAATCTTATGATACATCAGCTTTATTTTGTATAGAATTTCATTATCTGATAAAATACGGTATAAATTAATAAATAACAAATAACAGTGGGACAGGACAGGACCCAGTGTACAGACCTTTTGCGAATATCTACAGATATGAAGAGAACTATTTTGAAACTAAAAATAATGTATGAGCAAAAGATTTGCCTTTTGCCCAGGGGCCCTTTTGGGCCCCTGGGCATCGCTTGATCTGCGAGGACTTTATCGCCGCTGGTATTTAAAAGCAAGTATGGAAGAATGAGTTTTTGATTGAATAACTACAGATAATAAATTGTTAACATAACAAGAACCCCACAGATAGTACCACTTTAAACCTGTACCTCAAACATATATTCTGAACAATTTATGCAGATTTCGCAGATCATTTTTGTTACCCACCTAAACCCATATTAAATTTTATGCAAAATTCTAGTTTAATATTTGCGTATGATGAGATAACTTTGCGTTGGAGTTTGTAGATAAACGATACCGGAATTTAATTTAAGATATAATTTAGTGTGTTAATTAAAACGGTTGTTTAATTAGAGTCGGGCGGGTGAAACATGGCATTTGTGCGCCTGCATGCGGCTGATATAAGTTCGCAAACTTCGGTTTGTTCGAGGATCTTGTTCTCGTTTATATTGCTGCGGCTTAGAAAATGTATGACTGCGATCTAATAGCGCGTGTCCCATTTACTCATTATTAATGCGTAGGGAAATTACTTATTTTAAAACTGCTTAACATTTTATTTACTTAAAAAATAAATATACAAAATTTTGTTTTGATTATCAAATTATAGGATTCACCCACTTTTAAAATTACAAATTACCCATTCAAACGTATGATTATTACTGTATATTTTATTTGTTATTTGTACTATACTGAACTTCTCTAAGCATTGTCACAATAACAACCAAAATAATATCAACAATTGTAAAAATAAAAATGTATTTCTAACCGAGCTCTAAATGATGGCAGTGTAGAATGTCAAAACCCGTTGCGAAGAATAAAGATATGTGCGATATCTTGTAAAATATGATCTCACGTATGACTTACCTTTTGAACAACCGTTTCGGTCCCTTTTTGGGTCTTTTCCATAAAATGATTTTATTTTATGACATTTGACATAGGCAAAAATTACAGTTTTAAATATTTTTTAAGGTTACTAGACTGTTCGATTAGTATCGTAGGGAAGAAAAGGTTTCTTACCCTACGAACTTAGTTATGTTAATATTATGTAGATGTATATTTATAATAAGTAGGTATAGTTTGTAACATCGAAATATAGACATAAAAACCCGAGGAAAAACCCCTCATTATGTCGACCTCTTGACGTGCTACCGCATTTTTAACAGCGTTTGTCAAGTATAACCGAATTCCAGGAATTTAAGGAAAAACAAATGATTTTATTTACATTGCCCATCACATTATGACATTTTCATGTAGTATAACAAAATATTGATCACACTATATACCTTTCGTCATATCATAAAACAATTGGACAATTGGAACAATTGGAACAATGTGATGCAGAATAAGAATGTTTCCCATTCAAATATTACGGATCCATTTTGCACGTTCCTCGGACGTGTCATATCGGCACTATTGGCATTTATTTGGATGCCTAAATTGCCTTATACCATCGAACGTTTTGTGGTAAAGTGGGGTCAACAATAATTCTTGAAATAGAATTAATACTGTTATTCTTTAATTTAGTGTATTATTTTTATGGGTTTTGTGCTAAAATTGATTAGTTGTCCTAAAATTGATTATATTGGAGTATTCTATCAAAATATAACAACTTGTTGAATGAAAGCGCCCTTATAGTGACGATTTTAGCTTGCTGTAATAAAAGTTATACTACCCCACCTCCCATTGCGGCAATTGTGGGTATCCACTATTTGAACATTTTTTATGCCTCATATTTCGATGTTACAAACAGTATGTATGTAAGTATATAAGTTAATATATAGAGATAATATTTTTTGTTGATCTGTTTATTTTTTTTTTATTAATAAATTTTAGATTGCAGAAAGATGATCTGTATCTTTTTTGTTATTACGTGTATTATGATTTTTTTGAATATAAATTGATTCCATAATTAGGCGTGTTTTATAATTTTGTTCTCTATTAAGAACTTTAGTATTTTCGTAGTTAAAGTTATGACCTGTTTCGTTAGAATGTTTTTTTAGAGCTGTAATATTGGCTGAGTATTTGTGACCTTTTAAACGTTCTTCTAGAAGTTGCATTGTTTGACCAATGTAGACTATAGACCAATTATTTACATGGAATTTCGTAGACACAATGTGTAGTTTTTTGTCTTTTAGCGTGTCAAGGAATTACAAGTTGTTTGTATTTTGATGTGCTATGTGATTATCATATGTTTTTAAAATGTTTGAAATACTTTCTGATACTTGTGGTACCTATACATGGTAAGGCATACTATGTTTTATGAGCATTCGTTGTATTGATTAGCGTTTGTTGAGAATTGTAGTATTTCTGAATTCGGTTTTCGAAAATTTTGTTGATTAGAGAAAAAGGGTAGTTATTATTTAATCAAATATTGTTTGCTTTTTCTATGCATTCTTTTCTAAAAATTGCAGATGTTAGTTTTATTGATCTGTCTGCAATACCAATTATTTGAGTTTTTTGAGTTAAAATTGGTATATTTAGTAGTCCATGTTGTTTTTGTATTATATTTTGTTAATATTTTAGTTTTATTATTTATAAGATTTATATATTTTAGATCTGTCAGATGTTCAAGGCAATAGTATCAACTATTGCCTTGAACAGAATATTGATTAATATAATATTGTTGTAGTCACGTTTCTATTGGTTGTAAACTTGTATCTTAATGGAAAATTTGTATCTTAATGAATCTCATTATAGTATAGGTAGGGAATGTCTAATAAACGAAGTAGTCCGTAAGAAGTATTGGAGTAGAAAAAAAGTTATCCGGGCTAAATTGGTCAGTTTCCATTTTTTTTGGGGCCGACGGAACAAGCAAATAATCAGTCAAACTTTAATCTTTTCCTCATCCTTTGTTAAAAGGCGATACGTAAATGAATGTTGGTGAGCTGTTGCGTTTTATTTTCTTTTACGGTGAGTTTTAATCCTGCAAACTTCTATCAGTAAATAAAATCTATTAAACATTAAGCAACAAAACTGCTCAAAACTGCTATTCAAAACCATTGTGCATACATCTGAAAATAATGTTAAATATTGCTAGTTTATTTACTTTATTGCACTGTTACGTTAAAATAACCTATACGTCTTGGTCATTGAAATGCTGTCTGAGGCATTTATTTTCGAGACTTAGTATAACCTTAAATAATCAGCAAGAACCTCCAACAGATTTTTCTCTAACCTTCGATTTTATATCATTTACATTTTGATGGATTTTCTTTTTTTCTTAATTTTGCAAAAAACAAGAAATGCAGTGTATACAGTGGAGTCAAAGACTAATTACTTTGCATAAAAATGTGTAAACAAATAGGATATACACGTTTGGCGAAAAATCCAGATTCTGCTCGAGCTCGAAATTTACTGCAAATACCAATTCATTTATGTTTGCATTTATGAAAAATTTTGGTTTTTGGTAATTTTATGTAAATCGCATACAAAAATGATGCATTGATTACTTATTGTTGATGTATAATGATATTTTATGGTTAAAATAAAAATGGGTACTATTATAATAAAGTATTTACTAGAAATAAATTTATGTATTCAAGTAATTTAATTTGACAACAGGGATGTGCATAATGAGTTTTTCTTATGCCTTATATTTATCTTACGATCCCTTGTACATATGTTGCTACATTTAACTTTCAGAATTCTCCCTCGACCCCATCAAGTTGATATTAGAGTGGAATTTCGATTGAAATAACTCTTAGAAAACGTTTTGTACGGCGGTAAATCATGATATTGAGATGGAATTAGTTTTCCAGGGATGTAAATCGCAGATGTGTTGTCTGTGGGGGGAATTCAGTTAAGGAAATTTCCTCGTGAATGTTAAAATTGGATATTTACATTTAATTTATTTTTCATGAATATTTAAATGTGGCTCTTGTTGATTGTCTAAATCGTCGGTTGAAGTTTCGTTCTATACATCTAGCGCGTAGGCGCCCCGGTATTTTGTTGTTTGTTTTCCCTGGCAGTTGAATTTGCATTTAGAGTAGGTACAAACTTTTTGACAACAAATTCCACTTTAGTGCAATATTATTCTTAAACTTCGGGTTCTATTCAATTGGATCCCTGTTTGTCTTTTGAGACATTCAAAGTGAGATAAATATATTTAATGGACTGATGTGGGCCATTGTGAAATGTGAAATATGTGAGCAATGTTGACTTACCTCATCGTCTTCTTTTTCTAAAAATATTTTGTGTTCTTTTACTCGTTTCTCAAGAAACTGCTTGTTTGGCCAATATAGACTTCATTAGACTATTCACATGGCATTTGATATATGCAATGTGCAGTTTTTGCTGTGTGAATATCGTATGGTTTCAAAATGTTGGAAATGTGTTCGATGTAGAGTGATGTATGTAACGTTTTTTACTTTTTAATGCATTATTTTCTAAAAATGGTAGATTCTAGTTCTATTTGTTTGTCTGCAATATCAACTATTATGGTTTTTATGGGTTTTTTGAGATGATAAATGTATTTCTAATGCTTTTATATATCAATATGTTCAAGTAGAACAAGCATGAATAGTAGACTAGGTAGTTATTTTCTCTGAATGATAGTTGCTATCAAAACTAATGTTATATAAAAATGTCGCTATGAAAATAATAGGTAGATATTAATAATAGATTCAAGCATAAGTGACCAATTAAATAAATCGTACATAATTCCTCAATAAAGGCGAAAGAACTTGTGCAACTTCTCAATTATTCGGTTCCGCATGTATGTCCATATATACAACTGGTAAGTAAGTGTTCTCTTTTGATTTGTCTTTTTAATGGAGTGCTACCAACACCAGATTACTTCTTACATAATAAATATGTAACTTTAACCTTAAAAATTTCTACTTTATTTACCAACTGTATATCTACTAAAATCTAGCCTCGTTATTATCAGAAATAAACTAAATATTCTTTTATTAACGTGGCCGATGTAGTCACGAGCGGATCGTAAGAACGTGAAAATTGCCTCGGTCGGATCCTTGGAAATGAGATTCAATAAGTTAGATTCCAAGCAATACTTCTCATCCGGTTCGTAATAAAACTACGTGCAAATTACAATATAAATTACATTTTATCTCTAAATGAAATGTTAAAGTAATTCGCATTGGAGTTTTTTCTTTGCAATATTCATTATAGAGATTTATACACGTAGAAGAGCGAAGTGAAATTACCGTTGTGCTATAGTAAATACATACCTTATGAAATTAGGATTTGATTTGGATTGATTAAATTATTAAATATCTGACATTTTAAACATCGTTTAAATAATATATGTAATGCACCTGCACATACACAACTTGTATAGCATCAAACACCTCAATGTAAAAATAATATTTTGCGCCTCCACAGCAATCGTTTTCAGTTGCAAGTTGTGGTAATTTTACCATATTTTATTTAACTTGCTATGTATGTATCTATCATGTATGTTTGTTCGGGTCAAATCTTGCAACTAAATTTTAAAGTAGTTATCCTTGATCGATTGAACTGAAATTTTGCATGCACCTTTAGTTTGGATGACAATGCATGGTTAGACACGTTATTAAAAACTTTTATTTAATTTGCTATGTATGTATGTATGTTTGTTCGGGTCAAATCTTGTAACTGAATTTTAAAGTATTATAAATACTCAACCGATTAAGCTGAAATTTTGCATGAACGTTTGGATAACAATGTATGGCTAGCTAAGTGACATCATTATAAATACAATATGGTGGACTGCCGAAGATGGCGGACTAGTAATTTTTTATGCATTTTCATGACATTGGTATCAAATGAAAGGATACTGAGAAGAATAAAAAATATAATGACGTCACTCTAAATCCAATATGGTGGACTATGTTTTTTCATTGGCGCAAAAACCCCATGATATGGATATAAAATGAAAGGGTTCAAGAGGAAAAAATTGGTAAAATGGCGGAAAACAAGATGGCCGTTATACCAATTTTAAAGAGTTATACCTCGGCAAAGGTTAGGAATAGTTTGGTGGTGCTCGAACATGTTGTAGGGACCGGCAATTTACGAATTAATTTCTCAAAAACTAAAAAATAAAATGTCTTCAAAGTTTAATGAGTTATTAAATATATTTTCGTTTATACAACGTGTAAATTTTTGGAAAATTAAACGCATTGTATGTTTTTGTTTAAAAAAATATTGTAAGGTGATATTTTCCTTACCGTTAATAATAAATATCTAATATTTTCACATAAGACGACAGTATATGCATAACAAACAGAGATGACAGGAAAGTTTTATTTAAAAATGAACGAAATAACGTCGAAAATGTATTGATAAGCTAGGACAACTGTACTTTGCGAGCGAAGTAAGCCAGCAATACTTTTAAAACCTAAGTACCTAGGATCTATCCCTTTCATACAAACTTTTACGATATTTTTTTGGGAATTTAAATACACTAATACCTCGTTTATTTTGTACATTGTTAAAAGTCATAGTTGCTTTTGTACCTATTAGTTACACATTATTTACAAAGCATCGTTATATTTAATATTTACTTAAAAAACTTTTAAGTACTCAAATTTCCATGCCTATCTGATATGCAAGAAATAAAGCAAATAAAGGAACTCAATACAATCAGACTAATGTGAAAGACACGGTTATAATTAACCAGTAGGTAAAAGTAGTTAGTATAATACAGCCTAAACACTAAAACAATCAAAGCTATAATTGAAGATTGAGGTTAAGTTTTGTGTACCTTTTTCGAAGTTGTATTAACAAATTTTTGTGGGTCACATTCACGTTCTCTATCCCAACATATATTTCACGCGATTTAAAAATA
>CAXKVY010017937.1:0-19091 GCA_964058915.1 Tetropium fuscum | reverse complement strand
AACACATTTCAATTAATTTAAGTCTCAAAAATTTATTTTCTTTTGTACTATTTTTTATTAAAAAAGATTTAAAAACTTTAACAAAAAAAGGTCAAATAAACTTTGAGGAGGTTGTTATCAAGCATATCTCTAAAAAATGTATAAAAAAATACTTGCAGACAAAAGTTATGGACTTGCTGCTATAATAATTTACCATGGTTCATTATATTATCATTATATTATCATTGGTTGGCTAATAAGTAATGGCCGTTTTTTAAATTTTTTTAAATTTTATTTTTCAACAATAATTAACAACAAATTAATCAATAATATACTCTCCGTTGTTGTTTACGACTTGTTCCCATCGTTCCACGAGTTTTTCGATGCCTCTTCGGTAGAAATCTCCCGGTCTCGACTCGAAAAATTCGTCCAGCCAAGCCCGCAATTCGACGTCATTATTGAAAGAAACGCCGCGTTAGAAAGCGACCGGAAAAGATGAAAATCTGAAGGCGCCAAGTCCGGAGAATATGGAGGATGCGGTAGCACTTCCCAACCAAGCGTCAGAATAGCTTCCTTGGTCAAATTGGCAATATGTGGTCGGGCATTGTCGTGTTGGAGAAGAACACCATTTTGTCGATCGGGACGTTTTTGTTAAATAGCGTTGTTGAGGCGGTGCATCTGTTGAACATAAAGATCTGCGTTCACTGTTGGGTTCCGGTCAAGCAATTCATAGTGAATAACTTCCCAGTCCCACCATACGCACAGCATTGTCTTTCGAGTATGAAGATCTTGCTTCGCTCGCGGTGTCGCTTGTTTGTCCGGGCTGAGCCATTCTTTGCGCTGCTTCATATTGACATACAGGCACCATTTTTCGTCGCCCGTAAAAATTCGATAAAGGAGTCTTTGCTTGTGTCCATGAGTTGAGCGATGACGGGCGAGCAAACTGGAGGCAATAGTGGAACGTTGATTTTTGTTGTTTTCGCTCAATGAATATGGAACCCACGCGCCAAACTTTTGAACCTTCCCCATCGATTGAAGGTGATGCTCAACAGTGCCGTGCACGCATCCCATCTTCTCCGCCAACTCCCGAGTGGTTTGGCGCGCGTCTTCATGCAAAAGTTGATTCAAACGCTCCTCATCAAATTCGACTGGTCGCCCGGAACGAGGAGCGTCCTTTAGGTCGAAATTGCCATCTTTGAACTTCGCAAACCAATTTCGAGCAGTTCGTTCAGGCATAGAGTCTTCCCCGTACACAGCACAAATGTCGCGAGCAGCTTTTGCGGCCTTAGCACCTTGATTGAATGCAAAAAGAAGGTGTCGAAAATGCTCGGTTTTGTCGACTTGGCACTCCATTTCAATGATCTGAAAATTAACAAAAATTAAGGTCAACAAAAAAATCTAATACACTATCTTATAGAGAAAAGAAAGCTCTTTCGAATAACACAAAACAATATGCCAAAACACATTATTATTCACGCGCCAATTCAAATTGAAAAAAACGGCCATTACTTATTAGCCAACCTAATAGAATAAGAAAATACCTATTTTCTTTGTTTATTCGCATTTAACCCAACATTGGCTTCGACACATTTTGATAAGTTATGTGCTTATGCATTAATCCCTTTTTCTTTTTGTTTTTAATTTTGAACTGCGTGCCGTCGCTTTCTACTTTACATTTCTTGGTTGAAACGAAATATAGAAACGGAAAAGAAATTTGTTTAAATTATTCCCATAGTTAGTTTTGTCTTCCAGATAGCAAGATATTGTACTAGCAAATTTGTTGATCATCGTCTGAATATTTCAGAATTTCTTCTGATTCAAGTCTTCACTTCGCAGTGTTTTACCTGTACCCACCCCTTCGGTTAATAATTTCTGCAGTATACATTGCACCCTGGACTGTTAAAATCAAATATTATGAATCAATCTGATTGGTCAGATTAAAATAACAGTACAAGAAAGAAGTAGGTTACCAGGAAGTTGCATCTGTTTTTCAAAACGATACATCCGTAGCAACAACCAACAATTTTAAGAGATTCCAGTTACTGCGTTCGAGGCAACAGCCACGCTTTTTCAATTCTGTAAAAGTTAATTAGTAAAAAGTAAATATAATTTGATATAATCAATGTAAATTTGTGCTAAGTAAGCAGTAATACTAATACATATGGTTTTGAAGCAGTAAAACTGCATATATTATATGCAAGTGTTTTTTCGTCGATTTTATGAATATAAAAGAAGCTTGGTAGCTTCCCAACCCAGTGAAGGCAAATTGCAGTTATAATACCAACAAGAACAGAAAACAAACTTCCACAGTGACTATCAAGCAATAGCAGTTTCGAAACAATAGCAGAGCAGCAAGTGACATAAATTTGAGGGTAGATAAATCCCAAGGCATAGAAAAAGATACCAGCGAAGGCAGTCAGCATTCCAGAGGCAGTGCAGCGATATCCCGCTAGATGACACCTCCACCAGATCCCAGCAGCAGTTTACTAGTTCGCCGCGTACAAGTGTAATCGAAAGTGACAAGTTTTGTGGAACTTCATAAAATGATTAACATATTTTACAACAAGGTAATAAATAATTCTAAATAATTCGATATTTTCACTGTTTAATACTCTTTCACTATTAGCCCGGATTTTGGAAAATCTCTCTCTATGCATTATGCTAGTCTGTTAAAATTGCCTAGGATGTAGATTTCCTATTTTGAGGTAGGCGTTTTTCCCTTTCTTCGCTCTTCTCATTTAAACGGCGCTGTCTCTTATAGGCAACGCCTTTAGTAGGCCTATCCATATTCGTACTTGATAAACAAGTTACATACAGAACGCAATATTCACTGAAAAGTAAGAAATAAAATATTTTTAGGAAAAAAAACAAAACCGACCTCAAAAAATCTATTCTAAAAAAATTGCACTAAAAAGTAAAATATAATTACGTTATTCATTCTTACTTAGAATAGTCAATTTATTAGGCCAATAATATACAATTATTGTTATTTTTGGAGACGGTGTCAGCCAAGGTTTACAAACGTATAACGAAGTAGCGTAGGTATACATATTTAATGATGTTCGAATAGAAGTTTCAATTTAGGTTTATTTGTCATTGTGGTGTCGCTTTAGGCAGTTGTATTAAATTTTAAATGAACACGTTAGTTAATGTATCAATGACACTGATTTCAGGTTTAATGAATACCCGTGAATTCTCTCAAACGGTTTATAAAAGAATACGCCACTTTGCTCCGGCTGGGTGAAATGCATGTATATATTGTTGTTGTGGCTTAGATTTATAATGGGATGTTTTAAAAGTAAAACACCAAAAATAACAAAACTCTTGTTTCCTAATGGCATGTGGCACCACCTATTTTAACAAGCTGCTAAAACTGCGAAATTACCCCTATTTCGCAGTTTTAGCAGCTTGTTGCAAGTGTTACTGCTATGTTATTTATGTTATTACGTATGTTATTTTACGTTGGTTTTAAGTTAATTTTTTATGTTAGTTATTACTAGTGCATTGAGACACATAAACAATATCGATAAACTAAACGATAAACTAACTAGAAAACACAGATATTTTTTGGATAATCATCTCGGTAATGAGATATGTTCCTAATTGAAATTTAATAGTATATTTGAACAATTATTAAACCAGGGTCTGACATATTTGGATTTCAATAAAATGCTCTCGTTATCATATAAAATTAATATTTAGGTTAACATTTAATAAAGTAATGTTCACATATCATATTAAAGAAAAATATGTCAAGGCATAATTCATTGCTCTGCACATATGACTGTTATTATGTTTTTGTGGTTAGCCAACTAGTGACATTGGTGGCGTTCTAAGCAAACGTTCAACCGATATAGATCTCTAGTCTTAAATATTGCATAGTATATCATTTTAAATTCCCTTATCTATCTTTTTTTTATAGTGCATGTTTTAATTGATAATAATAGCATTCTTTTCAAAGGAGAGAAATATCTTAAAATGCAATAAATATCTGTCACAGATAATATTCATACAAGTAGAAAAAAGAATTATGCACGCACGAACCTGATTTTAATACATTTTATTCTAATTTAGTATTCACATGATATGTGTCCATTTGACTATAACAACTTAATTTTATATTCATTCATGCCACGAATAAATTTCTTTGAATAATACATTTATTATATGCTAACACAACAGTATAAATGAAAAAAACTTTCTTTCGGCTTTAGAATGGCCGATTATGATCATTATTCCTAATCTAAATTATCTTTAACGTCGCTCGGAACAGCGTGGAGAAGAGCAATAGCAATATATAATGTTTCAGGTAAAAGTCTGCGGGTATATTTTGTTTACCTCCAGACTTTCAAATGGCTGTTCTGACAATACAATATGGTGGTGTATTTTTAAGGAATTCACATATGCTCAGTGACTGGAAATAGTTAAGGGACCTATACAAATACCTTATTCTTTCCGCTTACCTTTATTTACCTATTATGGCTCCCATAGCTCAAAATGTTTTTATTTAAATTAGCTATTGATATTTTTATACCTAGGTAAGTATCGTTTTCTAACATGAAAGGAGATGCAATTGTTATCAATTGGCTTCATCTTTAATAACCGATCATTTTTGCAGAAGGGTGCCTATATATACCTACTTAAGAATATTATAGAAAACATCTTTTCAGTTCTTTGCTGTTAATTTAGTGATCAGTATTTTTAAATCGCGTGAAATATATGTTGGGATAGAGAACGTGAATGTGACCCACAAAAATTTGTTAATACAACTTCGAAAAAGGTACACAAAACTTAACCTCAATCTTCAATTATAGCTTTGATTGTTTTAGTGTTTAGGCTGTATTATACTAACTACTTTTACCTACTGGTTAATTATAACCGTGTCTTTCACATTAGTCTGATTGTATTGAGTTCCTTTATTTGCTTTATTTCTTGCATATCAGATAGGCATGGAAATTTGAGTACTTAAAAGTTTTTTAAGTAAATATTAAATATAACGATGCTTTGTAAATAATGTGTAACTAATAGGTACAAAAGCAACTATGACTTTTAACAATGTACAAAATAAACGAGGTATTAGTGTATTTAAATTCCCAAAAAAATATCGTAAAAGTTTGTATGAAAGGGATAGATCCTAGGTACTTAGGTTTTAAAAGTATTGCTGGCTTACTTCGCTCGCAAAGTACAGTTGTCCTAGCTTATCAATACATTTTCGACGTTATTTCGTTCATTTTTAAATAAAACTTTCCTGTCATCTCTGTTTGTTATGCATATACTGTCGTCTTATGTGAAAATATTAGATATTTATTATTAACGGTAAGGAAAATATCACCTTACAATATTTTTTTAAACAAAAACATACAATGCGTTTAATTTTCCAAAAATTTACACGTTGTATAAACGAAAATATATTTAATAACTCATTAAACTTTGAAGACATTTTATTTTTTAGTTTTTGAGAAATTAATTCGTAAATTGCCGGTCCCTACAACATGTTCGAGCACCACCAAACTATTCCTAACCTTTGCCGAGGTATAACTCTTTAAAATTGGTATAACGGCCATCTTGTTTTCCGCCATTTTACCAATTTTTTCCTCTTGAACCCTTTCATTTTATATCCATATCATGGGGTTTTTGCGCCAATGAAAAAACATAGTCCACCATATTGGATTTAGAGTGACGTCATTATATTTTTTATTCTTCTCAGTATCCTTTCATTTGATACCAATGTCATGAAAATGCATAAAAAATTACTAGTCCGCCATCTTCGGCAGTCCACCATATTGTATTTATAATGATGTCACTTAGCTAGCCATACATTGTTATCCAAACGTTCATGCAAAATTTCAGCTTAATCGGTTGAGTATTTATAATACTTTAAAATTCAGTTACAAGATTTGACCCGAACAAACATACATACATACATAGCAAATTAAATAAAAGTTTTTAATAACGTGTCTAACCATGCATTGTCATCCAAACTAAAGGTGCATGCAAAATTTCAGTTCAATCGATCAAGGATAACTACTTTAAAATTTAGTTGCAAGATTTGACCCGAACAAACATACATGATAGATACATACATAGCAAGTTAAATAAAATATGGTAAAATTACCACAACTTGCAACTGAAAACGATTGCTGTGGAGGCGCAAAATATTATTTTTACATTGAGGTGTTTGATGCTATACAAGTTGTGTATGTGCAGGTGCATTACATATATTATTTAAACGATGTTTAAAATGTCAGATATTTAATAATTTAATCAATCCAAATCAAATCCTAATTTCATAAGGTATGTATTTACTATAGCACAACGGTAATTTCACTTCGCTCTTCTACGTGTATAAATCTCTATAATGAATATTGCAAAGAAAAAACTCCAATGCGAATTACTTTAACATTTCATTTAGAGATAAAATGTAATTTATATTGTAATTTGCACGTAGTTTTATTACGAACCGGATGAGAAGTATTGCTTGGAATCTAACTTATTGAATCTCATTTCCAAGGATCCGACCGAGGCAATTTTCACGTTCTTACGATCCGCTCGTGACTACATCGGCCACGTTAATAAAAGAATATTTAGTTTATTTCTGATAATAACGAGGCTAGATTTTAGTAGATATACAGTTGGTAAATAAAGTAGAAATTTTTAAGGTTAAAGTTACATATTTATTATGTAAGAAGTAATCTGGTGTTGGTAGCACTCCATTAAAAAGACAAATCAAAAGAGAACACTTACTTACCAGTTGTATATATGGACATACATGCGGAACCGAATAATTGAGAAGTTGCACAAGTTCTTTCGCCTTTATTGAGGAATTATGTACGATTTATTTAATTGGTCACTTATGCTTGAATCTATTATTAATATCTACCTATTATTTTCATAGCGACATTTTTATATAACATTAGTTTTGATAGCAACTATCATTCAGAGAAAATAACTACCTAGTCTACTATTCATGCTTGTTCTACTTGAACATATTGATATATAAAAGCATTAGAAATACATTTATCATCTCAAAAAACCCATAAAAACCATAATAGTTGATATTGCAGACAAACAAATAGAACTAGAATCTACCATTTTTAGAAAATAATGCATTAAAAAGTAAAAAACGTTACATACATCACTCTACATCGAACACATTTCCAACATTTTGAAACCATACGATATTCACACAGCAAAAACTGCACATTGCATATATCAAATGCCATGTGAATAGTCTAATGAAGTCTATATTGGCCAAACAAGCAGTTTCTTGAGAAACGAGTAAAAGAACACAAAATATTTTTAGAAAAAGAAGACGATGAGGTAAGTCAACATTGCTCACATATTTCACATTTCACAATGGCCCACATCAGTCCATTAAATATATTTATCTCACTTTGAATGTCTCAAAAGACAAACAGGGATCCAATTGAATAGAACCCGAAGTTTAAGAATAATATTGCACTAAAGTGGAATTTGTTGTCAAAAAGTTTGTACCTACTCTAAATGCAAATTCAACTGCCAGGGAAAACAAACAACAAAATACCGGGGCGCCTACGCGCTAGATGTATAGAACGAAACTTCAACCGACGATTTAGACAATCAACAAGAGCCACATTTAAATATTCATGAAAAATAAATTAAATGTAAATATCCAATTTTAACATTCACGAGGAAATTTCCTTAACTGAATTCCCCCCACAGACAACACATCTGCGATTTACATCCCTGGAAAACTAATTCCATCTCAATATCATGATTTACCGCCGTACAAAACGTTTTCTAAGAGTTATTTCAATCGAAATTCCACTCTAATATCAACTTGATGGGGTCGAGGGAGAATTCTGAAAGTTAAATGTAGCAACATATGTACAAGGGATCGTAAGATAAATATAAGGCATAAGAAAAACTCATTATGCACATCCCTGTTGTCAAATTAAATTACTTGAATACATAAATTTATTTCTAGTAAATACTTTATTATAATAGTACCCATTTTTATTTTAACCATAAAATATCATTATACATCAACAATAAGTAATCAATGCATCATTTTTGTATGCGATTTACATAAAATTACCAAAAACCAAAATTTTTCATAAATGCAAACATAAATGAATTGGTATTTGCAGTAAATTTCGAGCTCGAGCAGAATCTGGATTTTTCGCCAAACGTGTATATCCTATTTGTTTACACATTTTTATGCAAAGTAATTAGTCTTTGACTCCACTGTATACACTGCATTTCTTGTTTTTTGCAAAATTAAGAAAAAAAGAAAATCCATCAAAATGTAAATGATATAAAATCGAAGGTTAGAGAAAAATCTGTTGGAGGTTCTTGCTGATTATTTAAGGTTATACTAAGTCTCGAAAATAAATGCCTCAGACAGCATTTCAATGACCAAGACGTATAGGTTATTTTAACGTAACAGTGCAATAAAGTAAATAAACTAGCAATATTTAACATTATTTTCAGATGTATGCACAATGGTTTTGAATAGCAGTTTTGAGCAGTTTTGTTGCTTAATGTTTAATAGATTTTATTTACTGATAGAAGTTTGCAGGATTAAAACTCACCGTAAAAGAAAATAAAACGCAACAGCTCACCAACATTCATTTACGTATCGCCTTTTAACAAAGGATGAGGAAAAGATTAAAGTTTGACTGATTATTTGCTTGTTCCGTCGGCCCCAAAAAAAATGGAAACTGACCAATTTAGCCCGGATAACTTTTTTTCTACTCCAATACTTCTTACGGACTACTTCGTTTATTAGACATTCCCTACCTATACTATAATGAGATTCATTAAGATACAAATTTTCCATTAAGATACAAGTTTACAACCAATAGAAACGTGACTACAACAATATTATATTAATCAATATTCTGTTCAAGGCAATAGTTGATACTATTGCCTTGAACATCTGACAGATCTAAAATATATAAATCTTATAAATAATAAAACTAAAATATTAACAAAATATAATACAAAAACAACATGGACTACTAAATATACCAATTTTAACTCAAAAAACTCAAATAATTGGTATTGCAGACAGATCAATAAAACTAACATCTGCAATTTTTAGAAAAGAATGCATAGAAAAAGCAAACAATATTTGATTAAATAATAACTACCCTTTTTCTCTAATCAACAAAATTTTCGAAAACCGAATTCAGAAATACTACAATTCTCAACAAACGCTAATCAATACAACGAATGCTCATAAAACATAGTATGCCTTACCATGTATAGGTACCACAAGTATCAGAAAGTATTTCAAACATTTTAAAAACATATGATAATCACATAGCACATCAAAATACAAACAACTTGTAATTCCTTGACACGCTAAAAGACAAAAAACTACACATTGTGTCTACGAAATTCCATGTAAATAATTGGTCTATAGTCTACATTGGTCAAACAATGCAACTTCTAGAAGAACGTTTAAAAGGTCACAAATACTCAGCCAATATTACAGCTCTAAAAAAACATTCTAACGAAACAGGTCATAACTTTAACTACGAAAATACTAAAGTTCTTAATAGAGAACAAAATTATAAAACACGCCTAATTATGGAATCAATTTATATTCAAAAAAATCATAATACACGTAATAACAAAAAAGATACAGATCATCTTTCTGCAATCTAAAATTTATTAATAAAAAAAAAATAAACAGATCAACAAAAAATATTATCTCTATATATTAACTTATATACTTACATACATACTGTTTGTAACATCGAAATATGAGGCATAAAAAATGTTCAAATAGTGGATACCCACAATTGCCGCAATGGGAGGTGGGGTAGTATAACTTTTATTACAGCAAGCTAAAATCGTCACTATAAGGGCGCTTTCATTCAACAAGTTGTTATATTTTGATAGAATACTCCAATATAATCAATTTTAGGACAACTAATCAATTTTAGCACAAAACCCATAAAAATAATACACTAAATTAAAGAATAACAGTATTAATTCTATTTCAAGAATTATTGTTGACCCCACTTTACCACAAAACGTTCGATGGTATAAGGCAATTTAGGCATCCAAATAAATGCCAATAGTGCCGATATGACACGTCCGAGGAACGTGCAAAATGGATCCGTAATATTTGAATGGGAAACATTCTTATTCTGCATCACATTGTTCCAATTGTTCCAATTGTCCAATTGTTTTATGATATGACGAAAGGTATATAGTGTGATCAATATTTTGTTATACTACATGAAAATGTCATAATGTGATGGGCAATGTAAATAAAATCATTTGTTTTTCCTTAAATTCCTGGAATTCGGTTATACTTGACAAACGCTGTTAAAAATGCGGTAGCACGTCAAGAGGTCGACATAATGAGGGGTTTTTCCTCGGGTTTTTATGTCTATATTTCGATGTTACAAACTATACCTACTTATTATAAATATACATCTACATAATATTAACATAACTAAGTTCGTAGGGTAAGAAACCTTTTCTTCCCTACGATACTAATCGAACAGTCTAGTAACCTTAAAAAATATTTAAAACTGTAATTTTTGCCTATGTCAAATGTCATAAAATAAAATCATTTTATGGAAAAGACCCAAAAAGGGACCGAAACGGTTGTTCAAAAGGTAAGTCATACGTGAGATCATATTTTACAAGATATCGCACATATCTTTATTCTTCGCAACGGGTTTTGACATTCTACACTGCCATCATTTAGAGCTCGGTTAGAAATACATTTTTATTTTTACAATTGTTGATATTATTTTGGTTGTTATTGTGACAATGCTTAGAGAAGTTCAGTATAGTACAAATAACAAATAAAATATACAGTAATAATCATACGTTTGAATGGGTAATTTGTAATTTTAAAAGTGGGTGAATCCTATAATTTGATAATCAAAACAAAATTTTGTATATTTATTTTTTAAGTAAATAAAATGTTAAGCAGTTTTAAAATAAGTAATTTCCCTACGCATTAATAATGAGTAAATGGGACACGCGCTATTAGATCGCAGTCATACATTTTCTAAGCCGCAGCAATATAAACGAGAACAAGATCCTCGAACAAACCGAAGTTTGCGAACTTATATCAGCCGCATGCAGGCGCACAAATGCCATGTTTCACCCGCCCGACTCTAATTAAACAACCGTTTTAATTAACACACTAAATTATATCTTAAATTAAATTCCGGTATCGTTTATCTACAAACTCCAACGCAAAGTTATCTCATCATACGCAAATATTAAACTAGAATTTTGCATAAAATTTAATATGGGTTTAGGTGGGTAACAAAAATGATCTGCGAAATCTGCATAAATTGTTCAGAATATATGTTTGAGGTACAGGTTTAAAGTGGTACTATCTGTGGGGTTCTTGTTATGTTAACAATTTATTATCTGTAGTTATTCAATCAAAAACTCATTCTTCCATACTTGCTTTTAAATACCAGCGGCGATAAAGTCCTCGCAGATCAAGCGATGCCCAGGGGCCCAAAAGGGCCCCTGGGCAAAAGGCAAATCTTTTGCTCATACATTATTTTTAGTTTCAAAATAGTTCTCTTCATATCTGTAGATATTCGCAAAAGGTCTGTACACTGGGTCCTGTCCTGTCCCACTGTTATTTGTTATTTATTAATTTATACCGTATTTTATCAGATAATGAAATTCTATACAAAATAAAGCTGATGTATCATAAGATTGATTCCATTGATTTCTTCAATATCTCATATGGTTTCCGAGATATCCTCGCTCAAAATTCGTGTAGTATCGCCATATTACCCAAATGAACTAATTCTTCTTCTATTTGCCATTCCGGCATAAGCGAATAATCAATGTCAGATATATAAAACAATAATATGCTGATTAGGATATTTAAGGTCTAGATAGAAT
The DNA here is from genome assembly GCA_964058915.1 of Tetropium fuscum. NCBI lineage: Eukaryota > Metazoa > Arthropoda > Insecta > Coleoptera > Cerambycidae > Tetropium > Tetropium fuscum. The sequence goes on along the minus strand of CAXKVY010017937.1, from coordinate 7,229 downwards.
AAACAGCATTATTATAACAACTAAATGAAACTGGGTACGTACTCATGTACTGACGTGGTCGAATATTATATAAAGTAGTGCAATTAGGTCACAAGAAGAATTGATGTATTGATGCGGTGAGGCATTGATGCGCAGAAACAAGTAAGCACTTAAGCGTTGAACGTTGCACGTCTCGCTGTGCACTGTGTTAAATAAATTAATACCAAGTAGCCCGACTGTCTCCATTCATGGGTGGTTAACCCACTACCTGGTGATCCCACAAATTCACCACCACATTCGCTAATTTTAAAAATAATATTTTGCTCCCTATAAGTTAATAAGGCTACTTGTAGACAAGTAGCGTAAATCAATCCTAGGCCCCTGGTAGAATTATCATACATCTCCATACAGTATCGAAATGACTAACGAACAGTATTGCTAAAAACAATTCACGACTGTGAACACTAAATAATATCGCTTAACTAACTTTGAAACAAAGTATAAGGTTCCATATAACTGTGTTATAATGAAGTATACTGTTATCGTGGAAGCTTATACAAGAAAGGGGAAATAAAATAAGTTTCCGGAACCAGCAGAGCGCCCTACCAAGCAGTAGAACGTCGCAGGACTAAAATTGCTATAATAAATCTTTTCCTGTAACTAACTGGTAACACCAGGGGTAGATCTATATAAGAATATTTCTGAAAAGAAGTATGTCATGTACAACAAATCCATTTAATTAAAAATATACTCAAAAAGTCGATACTATAAAAAAAATAAAATATATGAAATAGTAAATTCGAAATTATTTGCTATTAGGAAAATCATTAATGATTATGTATCATTGCCTACATTACCATTGTATGTCTACAACCACACAAATGTAAAGTGGTGGTGTTGCATATATCAGTAGCTTTTTAATATCAAAAATATTAACATGCTTGCCCACCATGTCCATTCTCTAGCGATATAATAATGTTGTATGATTTCATAATTATAAATATGGGTTCCAGGTGATTGCTTAAGTTACTTAAAAATTATTAAAACATCAGAAACAAAACAAACAACTCATAAACTGAGCCGCTGTGTACACTGCTTATGTGATAAGGATTCTGGATACAGTCTTCAACAACATGCAATAACCGTATTGGGCATAATATTAATATAATAATAACCATACAACAAACAGGAGCATTATTATAATAAGTTATGTGTAGTATGTAGTTATCTATGTCGAATTCTTCTTACTAGTTCTTTCTTACTGTTTATAGTGCTGAGCTAAGAATATTCAAATAAGATATTGATATTCAGCATTCATACAATAAAATATATTATCAAAGGTTGCGAAGACGAAAAAGAGATAAACATAAATCTTGAATACGTTTCTGAAAGGATTTGGAAGATGTATCGAAATAAGGCCATAAAGAAGGGTTATATAGAACCTAACTCAAATTTAGATATTATGCCTTGCTCGGAAAAAGTAACATAAATATGAGACTTTATGGTTTAAAAAGTTCCAGAATTATGAATATTACCATATACTTTAAAACACCCATTGTTTATAGTAACAATCAAGGAATAAAAACTGAAAACTAAAATTTTCGTAAACTTTATCTTACATTCCATTCCATTGTTTCAAGGGTAATTACCATTATGTTATTTATTATACCAGTGTTTTATTAATAGCCGTGTTTTATTAATAACTAAATTAAAAATCGCCAGTAAATTAAAAGACAATACAAATAGTTTCAACATGTAATATTATGAATTATCAAAGATACAAACTCATTAAACTATGTCTCATTAAAAATAAATATACACTGAAGCATCTTCGAAAAGGGTATGCGAAATTTTTAATCTCGGAGCAAAGTACGCTAGCGAAACGGTCACCGACCCAGATAAAATGGTAATATGTGTACATAGTGCAAATGGAGTGTATACAACTGTGCAAAGATTGAAAAATTAATATGCGTAATGTTTTAAATAACAATCTATTGTGAATATATAAAAATACGATAACAAGTTATTGGTTGGCAGGTAGCTGTTATCATACGGAAAGCCAAGTAACCAAGGAAGTGTTTTTTGTTTTTGTGAATAGACTTCCTTAACTACAGATAATAATGCAAAAAAGTTCGTAATGGCACCTGAAAGCGGTTGCCACGTTTAAACTTCTCTCCGAGAAAATTTATAATTAATATAGTAAAATTCAAGTAAATGATTTAACTTTGGGCATAACAGTAATCATTTCTGTTTTCAAGGTATTATGTAATGTAAATTAGTGAATGTCAAGCAATAGTGGTTTTATTCAAGCAATAAATAGTTATTTAGGGTGTCCTAGATACTTCTATAGCAGTTTTCATACCATCCAGATAAGAATTTCTAAGCTGTGAAACAACATAACAATAAGGTAATATATTTCCAAGAAGAATTTTGGAACCAACTGCCATCAATATATCGCTATTATAAATGAATAGATGTACTAGTTAAAATGCAAACCAATTGCTTTTCTTCCAAAATCAATTCATTAATAACAATAAAAAATTTTACATATTAAATATAATCTTTGCAAAGTAATAATCGTAACATTGAACAGAATATTGTTGAGCATAAAAAGAATGATAAAATAAGCACATAGATATACAAAATTTTCAGCATTGTGCACTGGTTTGTGAAGTGGCGCTCATGCAACAAAGAGTCAGCCAAGTCAAATAATAAATTTTACATATTAAATATAATCTTTGCAAACTAACTAGAAGATCAATATCAACAGAATAGCATTGACAGTCAATATCAAACAAGAAAAAGAAACAATATTTCACATTGATATAAGTGATAGCAAATTAAAAAATACAGCAGCAGCAAGTAATAATAAATTTGAGGGTAAATAAATCCCCAGGCAGTCAGCATTCCAGACGCCGGGCAGCGACATCTCGCTAGATGACACCACCACCAGGGCCCAGCAGCATTTGTTAGTTCGTGTACCAGTGAAAGAAAAAAAGTGATGTTTTGTGCAAGTTGATAAAAGGATTAAGATATTTTTACAAGGTAATAAACTATTCAAAATTTGCTAATATTAAGAAATATTGTCAGAGGACTTGGTCCCATGTAATAGATTTAAGTTACGTAGGTTTTTGGTCTCAGGATAGGAATAAGGTTCTAAGATTTTGTTTATTTTTATTAACCATACTTTATAATAAACATATGCAAACAACTTATTCTTTTTTGTTTTTGAGAAAATTTCAGGATATAATTTAAAAACTAATACAATTTGAGCTTCACTAAAATGTAATAAAGTTAATAAAAATTTGCATACAATAAATTTCAATTATGATGAGTCATTAACTTTATATTACAAATAATATTTTAAAGAAATTTATATAATAGACCTAACTGGACCCCCTCTAAGACTATAGAGTGCTCATGACTATGAAGTGATCCATCAGTTCAACTAAAAATTAGTGTTCATAGAACTGGCGCCCATAATAAAAGAAGGATTCAATATATCCAATTATCCAAAGATTTAATATATTCAATTATATATATATATATATATATATATATATATATATATATATATATATATATATATATATATATATATATATATATATATATATATATATATATATATATATATATATATATATATATATATATATATATATATACATATATATATATATATATATATATATATATATATATATATATATATATATATATATATATATATATATATATATATATATATATATATATACATATATATATATATATATATATACATATATATATATATATATATATATATATATATATATATATATATATATATATATATATATATATATATATATATATACATACATATATATATATATATATATATACATATATATATATATATATATATATATATATATATATATATATATATATATATATATATATATATATATATATATATATATATATATATATATATATACATATATATATATATATATATATATATATATATATATATATATATATATATATATACATACAATATATATATATATACATACATATATATATATATATATATATATATATATATATATATATATATATATATATATATATATATATATATATATATATATATATATATACATATACATATACATATACATATATATATATATTATATATATATATATATATATATATATATATATATATATATATATATATATATATATATATATATATATATATATATATATATATATATATATATATATATATATATATATATATATATATATATATATATATATATATATATATATATATATATATATATATATATATATATATATATATATATATATATATATATATATATATATATATATATATATATATATATATACATATACATATATATATATATATATATATATATATATATATATATATATATATATATATATATATATATATATATATATATATTGATATTAATTGTATTTATTTACTATTACAGCAAAACTTCATAGGGTCTGCAGCTGCTGCTTATGGTATGTTAATTACCCCAGACCCTTAAAATTTTACAAAGGATTATCCGCCTGTCCACTAGCCAAGATAAGGAAGATATAAATTTTATTTATTAATCAGGTTCTACGATAATATCTACTACTTTATACAACCACTGTTACTGTTGTTGACCAGCTACGCATCATCATAGATGTGCAAGGTATAACTAATATACTTTGCATTAAAAACCTGTATGGCGAGGCCCTTATGCACGTGTATGGCTCTTAGAGAAACGTCCGCGTCCTCGAGTAGGGTATTGGTATCAACTGGCAAAATTTCAGCTGTATATAATGAAATTTCGCTGTCTCAGAAAAGAAATTTGTTTTACGCATTTTCTATAGTCGGTGAGAAAATATGTATTATAAGTAGCCTATAATTCCAATACATATTTTGACAATACATCCAATTCCCATGAATTTCAATTATTTCAAAATGGCCAATTGACATATTGTGTGTATATCGCGTTGTGAAATATTTTTCATTTCGTTTGAAACAAAATTCCAGGACTTTTGTTAAACAAATTGTTAAATCTCAATCAGTTGCATCCATCTCCATTAATTTTTTGCTAGTTAAATTTTTAATAAATAATTTTCAACTACATTTGATGGTATTTTCCATTTCTACTTTGTGATTCTTAATATATAGATAATTAAAATATAGATAAAATGTAACATGTTATTAGTCGGGGTAACTATTATAGAAGAGGGGACGTTGGAACTGTTTTTCTTGTAAAGTGGGAGGAGGCCCAGAAAAGTCTGAGAACATCCACATTAGATGGTTAGGAAATTAATGGCCAACTAGTTACTATAGACAATTCATTAGAAAAGTAACGGATAAATTCAATATTTCTTAAGACTGACGTTTCTATCTAAAATCCTCGGATATTATTTTTATTTTTAATTCCTAGGTGTTCCGATTTTTTTATTAATTCGTTTAAACCTCTGTCTCTCAAAATAAATATAAAGTGTCCTATATTGCCGAACTCATAAAGAGCTCGTCTACAAGAATATGCCGAAATAATATATTGTTGCCACTGAAAAAAATATCGATGTCACATCCTGTACATCTAGAGAGCCATTTCTTGTATATTACATCAAAATAAGCGGAATTAAAAATAAAAATCGACGTGTCCGAGGGTTTTAGATAGGAACGTCTTAAGAAATATTGAATGTATCCGTTACTTTTCTAACGCACTGTATAATTAATATAATTATCTACTCTACAGCGATATATGTACTAGTAGGTATATCCTTATTTTTGACTGGTCTAAAGATGCCTCATTTTATCCGTAATTTTGTCGACATATTGTGCCGACATTGACCTATCTCAGCGACATCTATCGTGACAATGATCAAGTTTCTCATGGGTTTTAACAACGGTCATAAACATAGACCAAATATGGGCATTGACCCAAATAAGGGCACTGTCCAAAAAAAATAATTAAGAGAACTTTTTCTGTGCATATTACACTTTATTACGATGAGTAAGCCTAGACAACTTCGCGGCGGATGTTAATTAGTCTACCAACTATGAGACGTGCCAAATATGGGGACAACCACATAAATAACAACGAATAAATCTTGTTTAGTTTTATATGTCCGATATACGACGTTGCGATGCGATGCGATGTTGGGAACTTCAGATGTCTGATATGCGAAGACTAGATAAGTTTGTGTAGCCTCGTTAATATACCTATGTTTTTATTACTTTTTCTTATATACCTAGGATATTTTGTTTATTTTTTCTTCGAAAATACAGCATTCATACTCGGTTGTATTCTTATTTTTGGTGTAAAAAATCCTGATGTGTAATTACTTACATATTGCAAATATTGTGCCCATATTTGGAGCCACGGGTCCTAATACGAGCATTTATCGGTTTTTTAATTTTGAATTTTTTAAATACCTTTTAAAACAATTTCGTCAATTCTGTCTTCAATTTTTTGGATCCCCATGACCTAGAGATTAACTGCAAGTAATTTCATTATTCTCTAGTAAATACTGTAACTGCAATAAAATAATTTGATTAAGGGTGCCCATATTTGGTTCGGTTACCTTACAACGGGTTCCCATTTAACTGTTAAGAAGTAAGTAAAAATGGCGTTTCCGGCTACCAGAATGAATTGAATGTTCGATTTATAAACATAATATTATAAGTAATCATTTACAACCCGACACCGACAAATTTATATAATTAATTAATATTATTATTTATGATGTCAAACAAACTATTAACCTTTTATGAATAAATAATACTGTATACTGTATACTCAGCATGATAGAAATTATTTCAAATACCTATAAAGCATGATGACATTTTCCTAGCGTACCTGTGGGAATGTTTTACCATTTATGAATGCAACCTGGGGTCACATGTGTAGAGATGTGTGGTCTAGAATAGGTCGTAAAAAGAAATGGTGCATTCGATTTGGTAATACAGGGGGATCAATAGAATCGATACGCCAGATATCAAAACGTGTTTTATACGCATTTGTGGGTACGTTTTATATCAGTAATGGAACTAATAATGCCCCGATGTCGCATAAAAGCAATTGCTAGTAAACATAGCACCAATTTTAAGTGATATATTGTAATACAAAGGATGGGGCGTTGTGTATATGAATACAGGAAAATTACTGAATGCTCAAAAATATGTATTTTATTATT
>CAXKVY010017936.1:0-10099 GCA_964058915.1 Tetropium fuscum | reverse complement strand
CAAATTCTTGCCAGGCACACACATACACATACTAGAATACAAAATTTCTTACGTATTATGTGTAGAAAAATAGAATATATATATATATATATATATATAATATATATATATATATATATATATATATAATAGAATATATATATATATATATATATATATATATATATATATATATATATATATATATATATATATATATATATATATATATATATATATATATATAGATATATATATATATATATATATATATATATATATATATATATATATATATATATATATATATATATATATATATATATATATATATATATATATCGAATATATATATATATATATATATATATAATAGAATATATATATATATACATATATATATATATATATATATATATATATATATATATATATATATATATATATATATATATATATATATATATATATATATATATATATATATATATATATATATATATATATATACATATATATATATATATATATATATATATATATATATATATATATATATATATATATATATATATATATATATATATATATATATATATATATATATATATATATATATATATATATATATATTATATATACATACACTCCCCGGCACAACATTCCGTCACCCTAAAATTTTGCCCAATTTTGATGTTTTATAACTTTTTTATTTTTCATCTGATTTTCATAAATTTTTTATCAGTCTGTAGATCAGTTCATTGTGTGTCTTTTTAATTATTGTAATAAGTCATATTTTTCGTCCAGGCAATATTATACAGGGGTAAATCAAAGTGTTGTTTTTTGTCGTAAACTCAAAACACCCTGTGGAAAAATTGAGGCGAATAATTTTATTTACAAACTGTTTGCTGCCATCTTAGACGTATTGTAAACATTTTGTTTTTTGATTCATCCCATTATCTCATTTCTTCTGCGAGCAGCAAAATTTTAAATGAAACGCTGATTTCAAGCTTATTTTTATTAACAAAAACATCCACTAGGTATATCACAAAATTAATTAACAAAAACAAATTTTAATAACGTGTATGTCCTCCTCTCGCAGCAATGACAGCTTGCATTCTTCGTGGCATCGAATTAATAAGATTACTTATTCTGTCTTGAGGAATAGCCTGATATTCTTCTGTCAGCGCCAGCCGTAAGTCTTGCAAGGTTAGTGGTTGCACAGGACGGCGACGGAGTGCTCTTTTAAGAACATCCCAAAGATGTTCGATTGGGTTGAGATCCGGGCTACATGCGGGCCAGTCCAATCTTGGAAGTCCAACCTCATCCAGATATTCGCTCACTACCCGTGCAACGTGAGGTCTAGCATTATCATGCATTAATGTAAATTGGTTCCCAATGAAAGGGAGCAAATGGAACAATAATTTCTTGGAGGATTTCCTCAATGTAACGGTGGGCGGTTAGTGCTCCATTTTCAACAAATACAAGGTCAGTACGTGCATCGGTAGAAATACCCGCCCAAACCATGACTGAACCACCGTAATATTGCAGTCGCTCAGATATGGTGCAGTCTGCATATCTTTCATTTCTACGTCTGTATACCCGTTCACGACCATCCGGCGACCTTAAACAAACCCTGGATTCATCTGTGAATAGTACGTTTCCCCACTGTTCTACAGTCCAGTCAGCATGCGCTCTTGCAAATCTCAGTCGGTGTTGTCGATGCCGAGGAAGCAATTTTGGACATACTGCTGGCCTTCGTGAATGCAATCCTGCTTCTAACAATCTTCTACGTATCGTTCTTTCACTTACACTTACTCGACGTACCATTTGCAAGTCATTTTTTAGATACACAGCAGTAGCTCTTCGATCTCTTAAAGAACTCATAATGACAAAGTGATCATCAGCTTGAGTGGTCATTCTCCTTCTGCCAGAGCCTTGCCGCCTAATAAAGTTTCCCGTCTGTAGATACCTATTCCAAACATCACAAACTGTAGACCGCGCAATTCCCAGAGTACGGGAGACATAACTCTTATTGCGGCCATCCTCTATTAAGGCAACAATTCTACCTACGTCTGCTGTAGTTACCATGATGACAACACACTAAATTAACTGTACTGTCAAATATTCTGTCACAATAACCGCGTATTAGGCCAACGTCGATGTTTTTTAATTAAAAATGATAAAATTAACAGCGTTTCATTTAAAATTTTGCTGCTCGCAGAAGAAATGAGATAATGGGATGAATCAAAAAACAAAATGTTTACAATACGTCTAAGATGACAGCAAACAGTTTGTAAACAAAATTATTCGCCTCAATTTTTCCACAGGGTGTTTTGAGTTTACGACAAAAAACAACACTTTGATTTACCCCTGTATAATATTGCCTGGACGAAAAATATGACTTATTACAATAATTAAAAAGACACACAATGAACTGATCTGGTAAAAAATTTATGAAAATCAGATGAAAAATAAAAAAGTTATAAAACATCAAAATTGGGCAAAATTTTAGGGTGACGGAATTTTGTGCCGGGGAGTGTATATATATATATAAATATATATTATATATATATAAATATATTATATATATATATAATATATATATATATATATATATATATATATATATATATATATATATATATATATATATATATATATATATATATATATATATATATATATATAAAAATATGTATCAAGATACATCAGATATAGAAGATACGATAGTTGTATAGTTAGGATAGGGTACAGGAGACATAGTGAAGGTGTAACGATATTAAACACAAATAAACTCGATAACTAAAGTGAGAAAGACAGTAGTGACATAGACAGTAGTATAGAAAATGGGACATGACAAAACTTCATTCTAAAAAAGGAATTAAGAGGACAGGAAAACAAAAAGGTAGAAACCAAGGAAGAAAAATAATAAATTGGACAAAATAAAAAATAGATAGCAAATAGATTTTTGGAAGGAGTTTTACAGAGAATAATTGAGAGGAAAAAAGGCGAGGAGGGAAAATAAGGATCATAGATTGGAAATATAAGTTTGTTAACAGTTTGCAGAGAGAAAAAGGGAGAAGAATATTTAAGGGAGTTATTGGTTTGCATGAGGCCATATGGATGGGGCATGCTGAAATTTGATAAAGGTTAGATGGACAAGGTCGAGGTGTGAAAGTGAAAGCGTATAGAAGCGACATTAAACAAAGTTACGGTACCTTATCACATTATTCGTATATAAGTCATTACTATAAAACAATTTTATATAGAGCTCAAAGATATCTCATTCGGACTTACCTCAAAAATTCTACAAATGTGTGAGAAATGGTAACAATTTTATATTAGGTTAAGCAGAGGATATAAATTTTTATAATAGTATATTTAATATCATTTTCTCATATCAACCATACATCCATATTCTCATTTGATGATATAGATGTATCTATAATATAGTAATCATCGAAGTTGTTTGAATAAATGTCTTAAATTGATACATATTATCTTTCTTTGTGTTGTGGATTGCATGGTTTTCTCACAGCTTCTAGATCCCACTATTGAGATAAGTACTGATTAACTGAACTTAGCCGGAGCATAAGAGGTATAAAAAAGTATATTTATATATACAATTTTCGATAATATTTTCAATTATATTAATAAGTATAATAATTGTTAAGGAGATAAATATAGCTAGATAATTAATATATACAGTAAAATACGAAATTTAAACAAACATGAGATTATTATAATGATTATTATAAAATATATAATTACTATAGAGGTAAATATAAAACTTAATATAACTAGGTATATAAGATATGGATATTATTTATTTAATAAAGACGATTGTTAATTAGGTTAGGTAATTATTAAATTTCGAGGTGTGTACAAGTAGTTTTTCAGTTGTATTTTGAATGAATTTACTGTATTGCTGTATTAATATATTGTTTGGTAGACTATTTAGTAATTTTGGTTCAAGATAAAGATTTGATCTCTGACCAATGGTTTTATTTATTTTTGCTGGTAAGTAGTAAGTCTAGCATATTGTGGAATCATTTTTAAAGAGAATTATATCATTTTCTATCATATACCTCAAATTAGTCCAAGTATTTGACTTATAAAATAAGGCTGTGTTGTATTTATGTATTCATTATTGAGTGTTAAAGTGTATACGAGCGAAATTGAAACTGATCGTTGCTAACACACAGGACCGTCCGCATACTGATCTTGAAATTTCGTCATATGTATTTAGCAGTGGCATTGAGATTCGAAGAGTAGTTGAAAATGTGCATGGGAGTCCGTTACTGCAACTTAATATCAACTCAATATTAAGCCCGATAAACCATCTACGGCTGCGCGCTGGTGTAAAGAGAATAAACAGACTGGTCTGCTGCGTCGTAAATCATTGCTTTGTTGATCGCCATGCCGCGTGCCGAATGCCCCGTTTATCAGTGTAGTGCGTAAATACCGATTTCAAACATTTACTACTAAAAGTTACGATATTATAATTATTTCATAATTTACCATGGCGTTCTGAAGGCCATTTGAAGTAGAAGATATATATCGCCCGAAAATCTCGAAATAATTGAATCGGTTGTTGTTGAAAACGTCGAAACAACCGTTGAGTTTAAAAATTAAGATTTACATGTACAAAGTCAGCGTATTATTTTAAATATACATGAGCGTTTAAAACGCGAAAATCCGGAACAATGTGAGAATGAAATAATACGACATATTAATTAATTAACTAAAATATCACAATCAACAATTTATCGTGTAATTAAAAAAGGAGATGTTATAGATGACGGTGCAAAGAGGAAAGGGAAAAATGCGAAATTAAAAAAATTGATAATTCCATCAGTTATGTAGTACGGCGTACAATTTATAATATGTACAAAGAAAATATAGTTCCTACCTTACAATTGATTTAAGAAAAATTAAATAAGTTTCCTGATTACAATTATAGGTCTTTAGATACACTACGAAATGCTTTCTTACAATGAGGTTTTAAACATGAAAAAAACTTAACAGTCGTATGGTAATAATGAAATCACGGCCTATAGTTTCACTTCGGGTAGATTATTAAGCAAAAATCAAAGAATATCGCCAACTAAACAGGTAGATAGTGTATCTAGACGAGACATGGTTTGACACGCATGATGTTGTTTAGTATGGTTGGGTAGACAGTTCACGCAATTGTGTTTTAAATACTCCGTGTTTTAGAGGAAATCGCGTTATCATACTTCATGCCGGAAGTGTAAACGGTTAAACCCAATGCGTTGCTAACGGCCAAAAATATATCGCAGTCTTCTGCCGACTATAATGAAGATATGACAGGCCAATTAATGCGAATTATTGAAAATAATAAAAGAGCAGAATTTGAAAAACGAATACGCTATTTATTATATTTTGTGAAAAGTAATCTTGGGTTTGTAGCATTTCATTACATAGAAATAAGCAACTAGACGAATAAAAATTTATTTATTTATTACTTATTTCTATGTAATGAAATGCTACAAACCCAAGATTACTTTTCACAAAATAAATATGAATAGCAAAGAATTTCAAAGCTAATATATATATATATATATATATATATATATATATATATATATATATATATATATATATATATATATATATATATATATATATATATATATATATATATATATATATATATATATATATAGATATATATATATATATATATATATATATATATATATATATATATATATATATATATATATATATATATATATATATATATATACTCTATATACAGTTTTGCGGTTACCTCCATACTATTGCATATTTAATCCTATAAAGATGGTTTGGGCAGCATTAAAAAAAAGTTTGCAAAAATGTAATTAACTCACCAACGTTTTTTACCTAAATTTTTTAACCTAAATTTTTGTTTTATTTTTTACTAACATCGTTGTCCCTCGTTAATATAACCTATCCCATCCCTCCCGGCAAATATGTGTTGAAGCCTTCTCGTTGGCCCTTGCTGGGCAATAACATATTTCAGTATAATGTGGGTTAACTTTAAAACTAAAATTAATAAATTTAAATATTAAAATTTACACTTTATATCTAAAACTTGTACCTACAAAAAATTCTCAAAAATATGTTATTGGGTAAATGAACCAATAATAGGTATCTGATAAAAAAAATTAATACAATTTTCATAAAAGGATTCCTAAAGTACTTTCTTAATAACAAACATTTCTACCTCCGCCCATGTACAATAAAAATGTGGCAACTGTTTTTGCCGGCTATTGTTTTTATACGGTTTCAATTTGTCTCGTATACAAATTAAATATATTTCTTTCCTTATAGCGCCGTATGTTTGATATTTTATAGTACAGTTGCCTTACATAAAATATTTTGGCTTCTTGATAGGTGTATTTTTTGGTGTTATTTCTAGGATTTGAATATGTATGTCAAATGCTCCTCCCCATCCTATCATATCATACGTTATATGACTTTCAACTAATGCGTAATAAAAAAAACTATTAAGTCGTTATAACTAAGTATATTTTGTAAGTTTTTTTATTTTGTGTCATAAACCTTAGTTTATTTGTCATGTGGTTTATATATATATCTCGTTTGAACACTATCTATAATTAATTATGCCTAAATTTAATTTTACTGGCAGATTTTATTTCCTGGGTTTGCTTATCAGTACTTTAGAGAATAGCTGCAAAGGACGGTAACAATTTTTTTTCACCGGCAAACGGTAAGAATCAGGTGTTTTCTAAATTAATTTGTGAGAAGCATATTGCGGAATCATTTTTTAAAGAGAATTATATAATTTTCTATCATATACTTCAAATTAGTCATTGAATTATAAAATAAGGATTTTGATGAATTAAATTTTCAAGTGAGTCTTATGGACAAGGAATGGTTTCTAGATTTGACTGACATAGACAACGTTGCAAACCAACTAGTAGAAAACACAATAAAATACTTGAACGAATATGCTCCAAAAAGAACCATAATAATTAAAAGTAAACCGGGCAATAAATGTTGATGGACACAGGAAATCAAACGAGCAGCAATAGAGGGAAAAAAGGCAGTATAAAGTAGCAATTATCAAACAACAAGAAAAATAATGAAATGAATTCAAAATACAAAGAAATAGAGAAATAGATACATCAGAATTAGAAAAATTATATAAATTTAAAAGCAAACCTAAAAAGAAGTGGCGCAAACACTGAAACAAATATTAAATAGTGGAAGTATTAAAAATAAAGGAAGTATAATATATAAGGCGAAAATGTATACAGATGAGAAAGAAATATCATATCAGAAACATTTAATAGTTGTTTCCTAACTAGTATTGAACAAATTACTCAAACAAAGTTATCGGTAACAAGACTTTATGAAACTAGTGTTATTTATTACCTGAAGATGGTCTCCCAATTATCGAAATACAAAGCTATATTTTAATATTTTAAACATGTGTTGAGATTTCATAAATCTATATTAACAGGATATTACATTAGCTAATATACATATTATTATGTTATATATTATTTAAATATTACATATTACATATTATGGTATAAATATTATTCGTAGGTCCGGATTTAATTATTTTTCAGCTACCTATACTTACTACAAGTTCACCATACTAGAGACCGATTGTCTTTCTTCCGCAGTTAAAACAAAGGCACTGTCTTCGTCTTGGCCATTGAAACCCTGCTTACGTCAGTCTCTATTATCGTTGGGGAACAGAATATCATGCTTTTTGTTTGGTAATAGTCAGGCTCGGTGTACACTATATCAGGACAGGCTTTTGATAATACATGTACGCTGATTTATACTATACTGAACTACCATAAATAATAAGGAATATTCTCATGTTAGCTAGCCCCGATTTTATTATTATATTAACATAAACGTAAATAATAAATATGGCAAGTTGTTACTGGATAGGGCTGGAACCTTTGATGTAACTATAACACTCTGAGTAGTTTCCACAAACACCAAAACACTTTCACTTCGCTCGACGCGCGTTTCGCCAACCAAGTTGGCATCATCCGGAGACGATTAAAACTGACAGTTATAATCGTATTTCCAATTTCACTCAACATTCCTTTTCTGCGAGTTTTCCTAAACGAGAATTTATGGGCCGAGGCTTAATTCCTGAGTTATAATTTTTTCAAATTTTCCGGGCTGCCTACGACCCCCTGTATCCCCATGCAAGTCGATGAAATTTAGCACAGTTATTGACAACAATTATATTAACATTCCCTGACAGCGAACTTTTGGGCCGACTCTTACTTTCCGAGTTATCACTTTTCAAATTTTTCGGGTTTCCTACGACCCCTTTAATCCCTCTGCAAGTCTATGAAATGGCACAGTTACTGGCAACATTATAAACATTCCCTGAAAGTAAATTTATGGGCTGAAGAAGCTTACTTCCCGGGCTATATTTTTTTTAAATATTCCAGGCTCCCTACGACCCCCTGAATCACTTTGCAAGTAGATGATATTTGGCACAGTAATAAAGAACAATATTATAAACGTTCCTTGAAAGCGAATTTATGGGCCGACACTTACTTCTCGAGTTATATTTTTCCAAATTTTTCGAGTTCCGTACTACCCCCTGAATCCCTTCGCGAGTCGTTGAAATTTGGCACAGTTCTTGTTATACAATATTATAAACATACCCTGAAAGTGAATTTATGGGCCGACGCTTAACGCTTACTTCTCGAGTTATAATTTTTTCAATTTTTTTTGGGTTCCCTTCGACCCCTGAATCCCATTGCACGCCGATGAAACTTAGCTCAGTTATTGATAATATTTATATAAGCATTTCTTGAAAGCGAATTTATGGGCCATGGCTTACTTCCCGAGTTATAATTTTTTCAAATTTTCCGGGTTCCCTACGGCTTTAAAAAAAGCCCGCTTTATGTTTTCCTACTTGCCCTTTTATCAATTATTGAAAGTTAAAAATAATTTTGAGACATAATAATAGGCATGCGATTTGCAGGGTTCCAGAGGGTTCTAACAGTAAAAGTAACGTGAATTTACAAAAAAAATATATTTTCCGCATTTTCATGCTACATGTAGATGAAAAGAATAAAAGTTTGTGTCGTAAAATCAATATAATTTAAAAAATATACCTAGGAGGCGACGTCATAGAAAAACTAGTGCAGAAACACATCGTCGTATTATTGGTCTTTCTAAAGCAGACCCTCATAAGTCAGTAGTTGACATTTGGAAAGAAGTTTCAAAACTCAAGAGAATTCAGTGTTCGAGTGTTCGGAACCGTTTAATTGAAGCACAACTTTTTGGAAGAATTTCAACAAAATAGCAATATGTTTCAGAAATTAATCGCAGAATTTGGAGGGTATGGAATTTGCAATTTGGAATGTGCAAGGCGCCATCTTGCTTGGACTGTCCACCGATGTAAGCACGTATTATGGTCAGATGAAACAAAGATTAATAAATATGGGTCTGATGGAAAACGTTTCGTTTGGCGTCCACCAAATAAGGAGTTTGATCGTTATACAAAAAAACTATAAAATTTGAAGGCGGTTTCATCATAGTATGGCGCTACTTCTCTTGGATTGTTGTTGAGCCACTTTACAGAATAAATGGTACCATGAATCAATGTGAGTACATTAACAAATTGGAAAATGTTATGCAACCTTAGGCAGAAGAGAACTTATCAGTCTTTGGAAATTCCAGCATGATAACGATCCAAAATATTCTGCTAGAAAAGTATGTACCTGGCTTCCAGATAACAACGTGGATGTTTTGGCATGGCCTTCTTCTAGTCCAGACCTTAACTCCATCGAAAATCTTTGGATAGTAATAAAAAAAAGCTATGTTCGAAAACTGTTAAATATTTTGACGAATTGTTAGACATGAAGCGAGCAGGGGCCGATATTCCAGTAAAGACATGTAGAGCCCAGAAAATAGAGTCTTTGCCCAGAAAATGTTTGAAGGTAATTGAAGCAAATGGGTTGCCTAATAAGTATTAGATTATTAAGATTTTAAGAATTTATAACTTTAAAAATAATCATGGTGTAGCCTAAGATGGTCGGAATCTTCGAACGCAGCCAAAACTGGGTCCGCGTAACCTTGAGCGAGAATGTGC
>CAXKVY010017935.1:0-11686 GCA_964058915.1 Tetropium fuscum | reverse complement strand
GCTTGTCAGGTTTAAATAACCTACTATGAACTGAACATTACAAAACCAGTTGTGTAATATTTAACTTTTCGTAACTGGTTGTGAAAAGTAAGACGTGTCCTAACATCAAAAGGTTTTGCAAATCGTCTTTGCATGTCAAAATTAGGAAATAGCTATTTATGTAACCAGTTGGGAAAACTACTATTTTGTGTAACGAGCAGATTTCTGCGGAACGAGCGTTAGCGAGTTCCGCAAAGGGATGCGAGTAGATACGGCGGAAATATATAAATATATATATATATATATATATATATATATATATATATATATATATATATATATATATATATATATATATATATATATATATATATATATATATATATATATATATATATATATATATATATATATATATATATATATATTTATATATATATATATATATATATATATATATATATATATATATATATATATATATATATATATATATATATATATATATATATATATATATATTTATATATATATATATATATATATATATATATATATATATATATATATATATATATATATATATATATATATATTTCCGCCTTATTTCAGAAAATTAAAACTGATCCCGAATTACTTTAATAAATAATAATTATTGTCATTGTGTCAACAATTTATATTTAATATGTTATATATTATATCTTATAAACTGACAGTTGACACATTCTACACTACATAAATACACTATATTATATATACGTGAGTATATATTTTTCATATTCACATACGTATATATTTATATCCCATTAGAATCTGATTTAATTTGAAATAAAATAGTTTATTAAGATTAATCTCTAATTTATCATACACATGGATAACAAATTAATATGCCAGATGTAATCTAATAAAATAAGATGAAATAAGATTTAATTTACTCTCAGATAAATGCTACATTCACATGCATACAAAGATAAAATAGATTATAAATGATATAGGTACATATATCAAATAAATAGTAAACAAAATTTTGTTGTTGTTGCTGAGAATTCACATATTTTTAAAAACATGTAGTTACTTTTATTCTTACTGTATATGTTTAGCTCAATTTGACGGAGTAGATTCCTAAAATGTATTAATGAAATATTTTTTAAATGTTCTCTTGTATTGATATACTATTCAGGTATAAGATTAAATTATTATACCTTTTCCTTTTTCCACAAATCCTGTGAGCACAATATCTCCATCGTAACCATCGTAACATTATGTCCTGCTTCTACGAGGCCTCTTGCCAAAGCGTTACCAAGAATGTAATGACTCCTCGCTGCAATTGGAAACAGAAGCAAAATTCTATAAGTTTTCACGTCGCCGATGAATATTAAAGTTAATAAAAAAACTACATGCCTCATTATGGTAATATGTAACTAGCCTAACTCGCAATAAATAAATTAAGTACCTATGTGTTATGTTTTTACATAATAAATTCCGGAAGCACTATGAACTATCGGGAATAACCGCTATTTCTGTAAATTGCACAATATTACACATCTATCACACAAGCTGTGCGTTATTATTTAAGCAGTTAGTAGCAGAACTGAACATATACATGATCAACTTATCATACAATCTAGAATTATTGCTCTGTCGAAGATAAAGAAAATTCGCCCGGTTTTTATTGTACCGAATCTAAACTGGGGGATATTCTCATATGAAACTAATTTTGTTTGTTTTAAGCAGATAATAAAAAAATATATGAATATGAATATAATACATTGTGGGTATCCTTTGAAAATTCAGTCTCATATTTCGATGTTACAAACAGTACATACAATTAACAAGTCGTTAAAAAAAATATCAATGGGCACCGGATCAGGCGTTGGCGAATCATTTCATGTCGAGACAACGATTGCCATTTTCATGAGAGTATTATCATCGTCAAATCGATGTATTAGATTCATATTGATATATTTTTTATTATCTGCTTAAAACAAACAAAATTAGTTTCATAGGGGAATATCTCCCAGTTTACATTCGGTACTAAAAACCAGGCGAATTTTCTTTATCTTCGACAGATCAATAATTCTAGATTGTATGATCAGTTGATCAGGTATCTGTTCAGTTCTGCTACTAACGGCTTAAATAATAACGCACAGCTTGTGTGATGGATATGTAATATTACGGATGTGTAATTAGAAAAGTTTTTCGGTTCTGTACGTTGTAACTCAATAATCCTCCCGACATAAGTGTTTATTATTTAAATAATTCCCGATAACGCAACCATCAAGCCAAATTTAGCTCTAAAAACAGAGTAATCTGCAATTTGTATTTCCAGGTTTAACGTGGCATTCTTGGTGATAACGTACGTGGTGCCAATATTGTCGATGATGTATACATATGCCAGGATCGGAATAGAACTGTGGGGATCGCAGAGCATCGGAGAGTGCACCCAGAGGCAAATGGAAAATATAAAGAGCAAGCGAAGGGTAAGTGGATTTGCTAAACTATTTTATTGGAAAAGAGCGGGATTTAAGTGCAATAGATACCACATAAATCGCATTCTTTTTGATGCTATATTCGGAGAAATGTTCATCTCTATGTCTACACAATATATATATATATATATATATATATATATATATATATATATATATATATATTGAATTATGGCGTTATTGATATCCATTGTATTGGTATCCATAGCATGACAATGGCCCGATCCCGAAAATATGTTATCCCTCCATAACAGAAAAAGGCCTGAATGTATACATCCTGGCGCTGGTTTCTTTGAGACACGTCCTCAAAGTATCAAAACGTTCTCAATCTATACAATCCCTCGAAAAAAAGACCTTAAAACATGCTCCCAAGTATACTTATATATATATATATATATATATATATATATATATATATATATATATATATATATATATATATATATATATATATATATATATATATATATTGAATTATGGCGTTATTGATATCCATTGTATTGGTATCCATAGCATGGCATGACAATGGCCCGATCCCGAAAATATGTTATCCCTCCATAACAGAAAAAGGCCTGAATGTATACATCCTGGCGCTGGTTTCTTTGAGACACGTCCTCAAAGTATCAAAAAGTTCTCAATCTATACAATCCCTCGAAAAAAAGACCTTAAAACATGCTCCAAGTATACTTATATATATATATATATATATATATATATATATATATATATATATATATATATATATATATATATATATATTTATTTATCTTCTTATTTCTTTGCTATCTTTATATATTTTTGGAGGGTTTATCTTGGGATAGTAGCAATAAAACGACTGATTATATTACTTGACGTTTCGGTCCCTTTTTGGGCCTTTTTCAAAAAAAAAAAAGGACCGAAACGTCAAGTAATATAATCATTCGTTTTATTGCTACTATCCTAAGATAAACCCTCCAAAAATATATAAAGATAGCAAAGAAATTAGAAGATAAAATATATAATAGGTAATAGGATTTAATCGATAATAGAATTTTTATATAATAGGTAATAGAAATAGGTAATTGTGTAGGTAAAATAATTCTTATCAAAACCAAAATTATAATTCAAGACATTTAACAATTTTAACTACAAAGTTTCTAACAACAAAAGTGAAATAATCAAAATAATAATTATATTAATGGGTATAATAACAATGGCAATAATTTTGGCAATCGAAATAATAATTATAACAACAGTTTAAATACATAAACAACATATGAGGAGATCAAACTTATAATAACAATAATAATGGTAGACATAACAATGAACAAAATCATGATTACGGATATAAAAATAATAATTTTCGTAACAATGATCGATTTAATCGATATCAGTCACTAAGACGAGATCAAGACCATCCCCGAAGACAAATTAACTTCCGGAGACGACGTAGCATAAGTAGATCTGAAGAACGAGATCAGGAGGTAATGAGTAATGATGACAGGTTACTAATCGCAGGACAGAATACCTGAAACAGAGCAAAACATTAGGAATCAAAATTTTTAGTAAATTTCAAGTCAAACAAAACTTATACAGTAATTACCAGTAAATATTCACATCCTCGAGAATTTATTACTTAGATGAAAATGTAATTTTAGGTCGATATTAATTTAATTTATATAAATTAAAAATTTAATAATACAAATTTAGTATAAAAGTAATAAAAGTATTTATCGATACAGGTTCACAAGCATCTTTAATTAGTCAAAATATAATTGAAAAACATACAGATT
Source organism: Tetropium fuscum (assembly GCA_964058915.1). NCBI lineage: Eukaryota > Metazoa > Arthropoda > Insecta > Coleoptera > Cerambycidae > Tetropium > Tetropium fuscum. The sequence continues at coordinate 7,446 of CAXKVY010017935.1, read as the reverse complement.
TAAATAATCATATAGTAAAAGTTAACAAAACAACATTGGTAGGCCCGAACAATAGGAAATTATATGAGGTAAATAAATATCAGGAATAATTTTCCATAACACAAATTATAATTTTCCTTTTAGTAGTGCCAAATATAACCATGAATATAGTAATAGGTTCAGATTAAAATATAAAGTTAAGATATATTATGAAAAAAGGAAATTATGCATAATTGACAATTGTATAGAATTTATAAATAAATGAGAATAATGATATTATGAACGATAACTTAAGTGAATAAGGAATGGTAGTAAAGGAAGATGAGAGGAATGGTAAAGAAGTGTGTAATATAGAGGGAATAGATAATTATGATTATGATGAGATAGAAGATGATAATATTGAAATAAAGACTATTAAATTACATATTGGTTATAATTATGAAAAGGAATTGAATACTGTGTTAGAAAAGTGTAATGGATTGGTTTCAAGTAGAATGAGAGTAGCGCAGAGTTATGTTCATAAATTAGAGGTACAGAATATAATAATTTTTATGTAAAATCCTATCCAATACCGTATATTCATAAGGAGAAAATAAGAGAGGAAATTGACAAACCATTAAAAGATGATGTAATAGAAAGAAGTAATACACCATATATTAACCCTATTCTAATTGTTAAAAAGAAAAGCGGCGATATTAGAATTTATTTTAATGCGAGAACAATAAACAAATATTCAGGTCCGCAATATGAATCACCTTTAATGGTAGACGCTATTCTAGGAAGAATTACCAATGTTAAAGTGTTTACAAAACTTGCTCTAAAGCATAGTTTTTGGCTAATGCCGTTAGAACCTGACTCGAGAAAATACACTGGTTTCATGATAGACGGAGAGGTATATCAGTTCAAGGTAAATCCGTTTGACTTGCAAAATAGTTGCGCAGCTCTAGTAGAAGCTTTACACACCATACTCACCAAATGGTATGGGTTGGTATGAGTTAAATATTACGCGTGTTTTATTTATATGATCTGCCTTAATTATTAAATAATTTATAACAACGAAATAGGAATTTAAGGCAGCACAAAATTTACGAATTTTATCAAAAAGCATCACTATCACTGACATAAAATTTTTAGTTATAGTTAATGTAATAGTCCCCAGTACACCGTCCTTTTTTGAAAATTATTACAACAGTGGTAAAAATGGTGTTAGCGGCTTCATTTTATATTTAAGACGAGTCTACTACACTTTAAAATCTAACACCTGCAACATATCACTGTTGAAGGTGTCGCACTGGTGCAGGTGTTGCACAGGTGTCGGACTCGACAATCGCGCCCCCTTTCTTTTCGGATAATACAATTTTCCTTTGATATGACGCATAATTTTTCAATTGAAATAAAAAAAATTGGGTTTTGTAATAAAAAATCGTAAACGCGCAAGAACGACAGGTTGAGGTGCTGCGCGTGCGGAAAAGTGACCATCCCGTACTCTACAAATTTTACAGGTTAGCAGACTCCTTAAAATAAAGCCGCTAAGACCACTTTCACCACTGTTCTAATAACTTTCAAAAAAGGACGCTGTACTGGGGACTATAATGACAGTACTAATAGTATAATGACAATTATGATTTAACTATGATTTATCTCGGAGCATTTAAGACATTAATATTTAAGATTTTGAAAGGATTGTTTTACGGTTCTAGATATAACGTGTCTGTTCATTCAGAAATATTTCTCTTATTTTGATATTGATGGCAAATATTTCAACTCCATTAAACTCAACTTGGATAGTTTGCATAATTTGCAAGGCCAATCAATTACCGATTTCCATTATCGGAAGTAATCATTATTCAGTTTCAGTTCCGGGAACTTGGGCTATTATCTAATTACTGAGATATGCTTGTGACAAAATATTCATTTATTATACCCGTTTTTGGAATAGTATGGGATATTATTTCAAATATTTTTTTTGATATTGAAATAAGAGGGTCTCAGTGAGTTTAATTTTACAGCGACTCTCAAAATAGAACCACCACGTGACCGACGGAAATTAAGCAACGAATATCATATAAAATGCCTGCACAGTTCCACAGCAAAGATAAACGAATATAATGTTCTTGAATAAGATAAATGAAATACAAAATTACTGAATAGTTCAGCTCTAAAGATTTTCCAAGTTTTCCTCACAGAAATTTGAGGCTTTGCCAAAGAAAGCGAGAACTTACAAAAACACTCCAATTAAACTATGTTATTTATACAAAACGCATGTTAAAACGTATCAAAACAGAATAATTATTTATAATCTATCAGATATTCATATGCAAGTATATACTATGACGGATCTCTGTCTAACTGGAGGATATTGAAGCATGTGGAAGGTTTGTAAGCGAATGTTTATTTTTTTTGTGGTTAATAAAGAGTACAGAGTGGCCAACTATGAATGGACGCCGCGCCGGCTGTATCTCATAAACTACTTATGGTATAACTTTGCCAAAAAAATTCCATACAGCCAATCAGATTTTGAGAAAACGAGATTATTCTCAAAAAAGTGCAGAGGTATTTTAGATATTGCTATTGTAATCAATCAATGGAAAATTTATATTTATATATAGATATTTATATTAGATCTCATAAAATAAAGTAATAGGGGAAGGTTAAACTTACTTTTCTTAAAATAAGGATAATTCTGGTTTGGGTTAACGGAACTAAATAAACTGGGGCTCGTTTAAAAGAGATTTCATTCCTTAATAATATGCAATATAAACTTTGTCACTATATATTTTTCCATGGTAGCTAGAGAGCGTTGTTTGGCATCGTAACGGTTATTGCGCGCTTGCATAAAAATTTTAAATTGTAGGCTATATCTCTTTTTACATACGTAAATAATGCATAAAATTTCCAAAAAGTTAGCGCAAACCGCAACTTTCTATCTTTTCTCTAACGGGAGGTGATACTGAGAGAACAAATGAAGTTGCTATATGCTATATGTCCGGGATCTGTAATGATAAAATGATCAAAAAAAACATTTACGAATCCGGATTTATGGAATTACCCCAATTTAATCAATGGCGTCCTAAATGTTCACACTGTCGTCGATCATTTTGTATGCACTTTGGCATTCTTTCCTGTCTGGAACCAACTGCAGTCTCTACTTCTGCCACTGAAATATTTTGTAGACAGCCCCTTAATCGTGCCATCATATTATCCCTTGTAGTAGTTCTAAATCCAGGCATATTAAATCCGGTGACCTATCCGGCCATGGAAATATGCTGCCCCGTCCAATCCATCTACCAGGTGGTATCCAAGAAGTTCCGCACATTCAAAGTGAAATATGCTAGACAACCATAATGCTGCAATAGCATTTATTGTCGAATTCCATGAGGCACAGCATATAAGAAAATTGGCATCCTCTCTTAGAAATTATAGTTCACTCCATTCAAATGATTAAAAAAGAAAGGTCCGATAATTCCCTCTTCCTGCCCAAATATTTACCGACCAACGACCTTGGTGCTGGACTTCTGCTGCTTCTTATGGAGTTCCAGTGTCGATTTGTTCTGGACCAGTAGTGCAGAGATTTACACCTCCGTTGCTATGAAAAGTAGACCCATCTATCCACAATATGCGGAAAAGAATTTGCCGATCGTCTGGCATCATACCCAGAAGCCAGTGACAATGATCCAGTCGCCGGTAAAAACCTTCAGCACTCAATACCTGATGCAGGACCAAGTGATATGGGCGTAACCTAAAACAAGACACGGACAACTGATTTAAAATGGTATTAATGGTTTTTATGGTTTTAATAGAGTAACTAACAGCCGTCTATTCATAAAATCATTCCATTCATAAAATGCAAAGAATGTTTAGATCCAGTTGAGTATAAAAAGTTTATAGAGGAGAGTGGAGCTCCAAAATTGAAGCAACGCATTTCGAATTTCATGCCTCAAATCCTGCCTTTATATAACTTATATAGCATAATAACTTTAGTCCATAATGTGTTTACCTTTGTTCCTTAAGTATGTTTTGAATCGTAGTTCTAGTTACTACAAGGTCTTACGCAATAGTTCTAGGTCTTAGTTGAGGATCAATTTCTAAATAAGATAAAACATTAACAATGTTCTGTTCGGTGTGACCTCTGCGTTGTCTACGGTATACAGGCAGATGAACAATTCCAGTTGTTCGCAAACAGTGAATTACTCGTAGAAAACTTTTTTTACTGGGGTGCCACGATATTGTTGGGCATAATATATTCTAGCAGCAACTGTAGCATTTCTTATTAATTCATAATAAACTCCTGCCACGACAAATAACTCTTCGTTTGTGTAAATCATTTTGTAAGAAAAAACGAACAATAAACTACAGTTCAGAATAATACAAGAAAGCAACATGAACAATAACACGCAAAACCCGAACAATAGAATACACTATTACTTACTTAATACAAACAACTTTGATAAATGGCAACTAAATGACATTAACATGAAACTAAATTATTTTGATATTTTGGTAAATAGGTATTATTTACCTCTTTTGTTTTATAGCTTACTAGTATAATTTTTAATTAGACTATGGCCTAGGGCCTAGGCGGCAGCCTAACTTTATTTGGCCCGTTAATATTTCCCGTTACAGATAAGATAGAAGGTTGCAGTTTACGTTGACTTTTTAGAAATTTTGTGCTCTATTTACCTATGTAAAAAGAGATATAAAAATATTTTTATGCAAACGCGCAATAACTGTTACGATGTCAAACATCGCCCTCTAGCTACCACGCTAAAATACATTATGACAAAGTCAGGATGGTAACTAAGAATAGACGCCGACTGTATATCAGAAAGTACATATCGTATAACTTTGGGAAAGAATACTAATAAGTAAATCGGCCAAGATAAATCGCTGGAAATTATGAACCTCATAAACAAACTGGGGCTCGTTTGAAAGATATGCAGTTTCAACTTTGTCCACGGTTGCCTGATTAGGGGATTTTCTCCAAAAAAAAAGACATTTTCAATTGCACTAAGTAAATATTTTAAGTTCTTGGGGATTTATTTGTAACACAGTTTATTTTTGGGTATTTTAGAGATAGGTACGCGAAAAATATTTACACAAATATTTATTAAGAACCAGAAAAAACAAGTCGAAACAAAATACTACGAGAACAAAAAATTAGTTTTTTTGGGGATTTTTTCCGAATAGTCCTAAATTTGAGGAATTTTTAAATTTTGACTGGGGAATCGAGCCAACGCTAACGGTCTGGCAACCCTGTCATTAATGGAAGCCGTATAAGATATTTTAGACAACCACGTGGTTCCATATGCGCCATATATAGGGCAAGGCTTTATGTAAATGCAGGATAATGCCACACCTAATGTTGATCGAGTTGTGAAAAATTATGTGGCAGAAGTCGGAATCGACACCACTGCATGGCCAGCTAATAGCCCGGACTAAAATCCGATAGAAAACCTATGTGATAAACTTGCAAGAAAATGCAAGAGGTAATCAGTTAGACAACTTAGAAGATGTTGGGCAGAAATTGGTTCAAATTTGGAAAGAATTGGACGAAACTGAAATATGGTCGCTTATTTTACGTATGAAGCGGCGTTGCCAAGAAGTTATTCGTGGTAGAAGCGGAAATACGCGCTATTGGCATTCCTTGTTTGCATCTTGTTCATTTCCATTTATTTTTTTAAAAACATGATGTTATAAAATTGTGTATTTCTGGTACTAATAAACTGAATTAAAAAAGTAAATGTTAAGAAAAGATTAGACTACAGTACGATTTGAATTCTAACTTGCTGGTGTAACTGTTGATCTCCACAGGGTGTTACAAAAGTGAATGGAAAAAATATGTCGCAATTTTTACACCCTGTAATGAATAGAACAAAATTTCTTTGAAAACATAAAAGAACATTTACATTCTTGAATCAAGAGGCTATCATACAAAAAAATCATTGAAATCAGACAGGAGGCCTGCGTTTATTTCTTAGAGAAATTAATAGAGGCTTCAATTATTTGTGTTATTAAATTTAAGAATTTATTTGTTGCAGTTTCTAGTTATGCATGTCGTAGAATGAATCCTATAGCGTATCCTCAAAAAGATGAAAAACGAGTTATAATAATAAATTTATCCTCTTTCTAATTTTAAATAAATGAAGTAATATTCACAACAATATACCTGTATTCGTATGTTGTTTGCATAAATTTTCTATACGATACACGATTGTAGTCAAAATGTACCTACTCTGTATAAAATGTGTAGATAATGAAATAAGCCATTAATCATAAAATATATTCTGAGAGAATCTTGAACGGATTTTCAGAATAGTTTCAGAGATGGCGTAGGTACAAAGAGGTAGTCAAGTGTAATTCTTCTCTTCATTGAAGGGCTTTATTCTTGCAAGTTATTTATCAGTTAACTTTATTGTATGCTCCCAGTCTAAACTAGGTGTAGGTACATCAATCTTAATTTTTGCACAACACGCGTAAAAGGTATTATAAGTTAAAACCCTTTCGATGTATACCGATAGCATCTAGATTATCTGGCACGTTATTGTATTTTATTATTAATGTGTGCAACGTTAGCATGTAGAAAATATATCATCCGGATTTACTGTCTGCCGCTTTAATGGAAGCCACAAAGAAATCGGTATTGGTTTGGCCTACGGTTATGTACATACCGTCTGTAACAGAAAACATGAAAATGGTGAAATGCTAAAGTTAAAAGAGAATGGAGTTATGTATTCAATGGGTAGAGTACCTAAAAATGAAATTTAAAATGCATAGAATAAAAAGCTACATTGAGATTGTCTCCATATGTTACCTTATTGGCATTAAATTTACGCTAGACATTTTGGTTATATTGATTTAGCCCCACAAATGCTACAGAGTTTGTCTGGTATTGACAAACTCAATAGCATTTACACATATCTGTTTAAGTTAGAAAAAGATAATTTTCACTCGCTTCGCAATTCAAATATGCCGCAATAAACGTAGTGATATTAGTTATGTTGACTCAAAACTTCCTTAAAACTAGTAATATAATTGATGTTTTCAGTAGATTTTACAGATATTTTTCATACATTTGGAATAGGTACATTTTTCCTTGCGTCAGATGATGTAGTTCTGATTTTTTTATATGTTGTCTGTGATGACAAATCCAAGTCTTCCACCTCGAAAGTCCGGATCATTGTTAAAAACTTTGAAAACAATTAAGTATTTCCGGACTTTTTTTTCAGTTTTTGTCAATGTTTAGCACCAAGGACGTGTATTACGGCAAAAGTCATTATGTACACTTTTTAAGTGGACTAAATTTTCAAAAAAAATTGAAACAATTTTGTCTCGGTAGCTCAGATAGTTTCTAAGATACAGATAAAATTTCCAAAAATAAAGAATTTTTTTATTTAGTTTTTGTCAATGTTGGCCAATAAGGACCCATTTTACGGCAAAAGTCATTAATACGTTATTAAAGTAAACTAA
>CAXKVY010017934.1:0-20985 GCA_964058915.1 Tetropium fuscum | reverse complement strand
TCAGATCTTGCTCATCTTCCGCTATCACAACTATCATTACTATTCTGATCAAAATCCCCATTTATTTAGAACAACATCACAGGAAATGTGGTCTCTTCACGTATGGGACGGTAACTGGGTCATCGGTCACCATTTTGTTGACGGCATAGTAAATGGTGCAATCTTCTTAGACTTTCTTGAAAATCATTTAAGGCAACTATTACTAAATGTACCACAAAATATTGTAAATAATATGTGGCTTCAACTTGATGGTGCGCCAGTACATTTTGCAGCACCCATTCGGAATGGTTAAATGTGCAGTTCGGACATGACCCCATTTTTTTCTATGTGAATATGTAAAGATAAAGTTTACCCTGAACCTGCAAGTACAAAAGAAAATATGAAAATAACAATAAGGGGCACTTTTGCCTCCATTAGGCCAGACATGTTGTTAAAAGTACGAAATTCAGTAACAGGTCAGGCATGAAAATGCATAAACGAAAATGGTAGATATTTTGAACATCTTTTAAAATAAAATTTGTTAAAAACAAAAAATATTAGCGAATACTTGTTTGTTGTTTTGTTAATTTAAGTTGGTGTCAATAAAAATCGAAGTAAAATCGCATGTACTTATGATTTCTATGATTTTAACCAATAATATTCATATTAGATTATGGTATCATTGGAAAGCCCATTAAATAGGCTTACAAGTTATGCATTCACATACAGGGATGATATATGATATCACATCGCATCAGAATATGCAATCCAAAATAGGTTCCGACTTGATCAAACACTGATATCACTTTCAGACATCTTGTTCGCCTGTGGGTTTCTCGTTTGAAAAATATGATATTTTATGATGCCCTTGGATCGCAAGGCGCAAAGCGTATAGTCCTGTTCATTGATATTTATTATCAAATAATCCAACCGTCCCTTATACGTACTCATTTATTTTCCGTACCTAATATCATTGTGTATGTAATATATTAATTATGAAATTATGAAAGTTTCTGCAACTGGAACACTGAATTCGAATTACCTACACAGCTAGACAAGGTTTAACAAGTTTTTGTCTATTAATTGGATAAATACGTTCTCCTTTTCTCAGCACTTCTTGTCTTTTAAACATGTTCAATTTGCGGATATAATATATTAATTTGAATCCAGATTTCTCGCTTCAAATTTCATCAGATATAGATTTACATGCAAAGCTTATTTTGCCCGACAGCTTTGCATAAGTTATTCCAAATCCAACTTGATTGATTGATTCGCATTTCCGATGATTGATTGAATCCAATTGATTCGCTTTTATTATCAGGGTAGAGTTCCTACTTCTGAAGCTCTCTTACATCAAAATAATATGTACTCATAAATACCACTGCTCTAAATACCACTATTCTATCACAATAGATTATTGTTTGACTTTAAATATCATTTTTGTTACAAGTACCGAAAATATAGTGTCTTTAAAAAAAATTTTTGGTACCATGTTATGAAGAAAATTTGAACGCTTTTGACGTTTTTTAACGCTCCTAAAAAACATTTTCAAACTTCTTATTGTGTATGATTAATGTGATCAGAGGAAGTATTTCTCGAAATTAGTGACCATCGAATTTTAATTACAATGCCACCATAGTAACTTTAATTGAGGAGCAATCAGACAAAATCAGATAAAACCATTTCCAACAGTTTCGAGTTATTAACGAAAAACCTGTAGTTATCATGCCGTAACATTCAAACGATGTATAATACGACATAAAGAACTTGGCGACATTGGAATTTTGATCCCGCATTGTTTCCGTTGTTGAACTCTCGTGTGGGGGATTTTAGGTACTATTTTTTTAGCCCTGTAATTTGTAAATGATGTGTTGAGAAGCAGTAACGTCATTCAACACTCACACAACTGATATTCTGGGTGGTCCTGTGGATTTACACTGCTGTCATAAGACCAATGTTGGCCTATGGAGCTGTTGTCTGGTGGCCCAAAAGTCAAGAAATAACAGCAAAACTCAAGCTAGGCCAGGTACAAAGAGTTGCCTGTCTGAGCATAACCGGAGCCATGCGAACAACACCAACGAGAGCAATGGAGATAATGCTGTGTCTTCCACCACTAGACCTACATCTAGAAGAAGTGGCTCTGACTACCATGACTCGCCTTAAATCTGTTGGCATACTACCAAATGCAAGCTGTGGCCAAACCAGAAGCCGCCTGTGGACTGAGGCTGTCAGAAAGATACCCCTTTTACAGGAATGTGCAGATGGTATTCCGCCTCGGTTTGTCTTTGATAAACCTTACACCATACACACTACTGGTGAAGACGAGGCCGGCGTTGAAGGTGTAAAGGTGTAAACATGTCTTGACGGACGGATCAAAGAAAAAGGATGGAGCAGGCTGTGGTATATATTCCAGGAATCTGCTACTCCGATGCAGCTGGACTATGGATAAAAATGCCAGTGTAGTACAAACAGAACTCGCTGGTATAACCATAGCCGCACAAGAGATTGCTTGCAGAGCAAATAACGGGCAACACAATAAGAATCTGCACAGATAGTAGACAATCACTACTGGCCCTGAAAAATTATAAAATAACTAAAGGATCAACATGGGAATGTCACCAAGCACTTGTGAGAGCATGTCAGATGAATAACATCTGCCTGTGCTGGGTCAAAAGACACTCACAATGCAACGGCAATATAGAAGCTGACAAACTGGCCAAGAAGGCAGCCAACCTGAGTATCCTTGGGCCTGGTCCTTCAAGTACGCTACCAGCTGCAGCGAAACTTCAATTAATAAAGGAAAACACCCACATAAAATTTAAGACGTTATGGGATGAAACAAGTAGCTGTCAGCTGGCCAGAAATCTCTTGAGATATCCCAGCGAAGAGACGGCGAGGAACTATCTGACAATGTCCAGGGGTAAACTGCGATTTGTTACAGGAATCCTAACCGGACACTGCCGGGTAAGGAAACGCCTCTATAACATGAGACAAAGTGACACACCCATCTGCAGAGGATGTGAACAAGAAGATGAAACGATCGAGCATGTACTTTACGAATGTCCCGCCGTGTCATCGACCAGAGAATCCATATTGGGGGAACGTTGGCCTTCTATGGCCAATTTGAGGGAAATGCCCCTGGGCAACATCATCACCTTTTGTACAACATTGGGCTGGTCGATGACCTAGGGAGACATTTCCCTCACGGAGGAAGCACAAGGGGCCCAATGGGCCTAAGTGCAGCGGATCTCGATCCGCACTCCGGACATATTCCAGATTCCAGATTCCAGAACTGATATTCTAAATTTAAAAAAAAATTGGGGCTGCCATTTAAAAAACAATGGCGAATTAATTTCGGAAAGGTTAACGGGGAATATCTCTATTACTCCAAACTTTTAAAAATCGATACATCAAGTAGTAGCAGTGGAGGTATAATAATAAGTAAGATTCCTGAAATTCGAATTTGATAGTCTATCCAAATCTGCAAAAAAAAATTGATGGGTTATGTTTAAAAATACGTCGATGACGCCATTACGCAGGGGCAGAAATATGAAAATTATACGGTAATGCTCCATTTAAAAATATAAAAATGATTTTCCAAGTTGTTTCCGGAAAACTCAAAGGAATAAAATTTCTTACATTAATCAAAACTTTGGGCGCGCACTGTACAAGATGATGATACGTTCACTTCAGGAATAGCTAACTTAATAGAAACCTGCTGGAACGTTTGATGCACATTCGTATGGCCTACTATAAATTATAGTAAAACAATGTTTTCATACTGCTGGATTTTGGCGATGATTAATGAACAAAGTTAATTAATAAACTGAACGTTAATCCGTTATAACAATGAATATCTTAGCATATATAATATAAGAAAATATCAGTAGTTCGCCAATCCATTGTTGGGGATAATTACTACCAGATTAAACCATGTCGCCCCCCTACATAACTATTTTGTGCGTTGAATTGAATGAACTTGAATTGAACTTATATCCCCAAATTGCGCTTTATACTTCAAAAGGTATAAAGCGCAATTTGGGGATACGAACTCGCGGGTCTTGAATGAATTTGAAGAAGTGTGAATCCCTGATAATAGGCAATGATGAATGTAGGTACCTACCTTTGGAAAAGGGGAACATTAAAGGTGTGGAAAGATGCAAGTGCTTTATACTGCGCATTTACAAGACTATTGTCCAAAGCATCACAACATAATGGTGAAGTGGAACGGAAACTGATTTGGTTTGGTCATACAAAAAGTATGCCGGAACATAGATGGCCCAGAAAAATCTTAGAGTGGGTGCCACTCGAGAAAATAGGAAGGCCTAGAAGCAGCTGGAGGGACGAGGTAGATGAAGCTATGAGGGCGAGAGATCCATCTAGAGGAGGATACCTGTTACGAAAGAAGAGTTTAGAATTCCCCTTATATCCCCAAATTGCGCTTTATACTTCAATTTGGGGATGTAACTGAGTTGATGGCAAATTTATAGAACTTTTAACGTATTTTATATGAACTACAAACAGCCAGATATATTCTATAAACACGAGGAGAGATTTTGTCTTAAAAGGTATTATTTTGTTTATTCATTAATGATTTGATATAACCTGATCTACTGTCAAAACTTCTTTTTACATGTAATGTAGAAATATTTTTATAGATATCAAGTGTGAGCTTTCATAGCGGTAACGACGGTAGAGGGGTGCTGCCTGTCAACTCAATCACATTGACTAAATCCAATCTGTGATTGTGGATGTGTGCCAAATATTTCAGAATGTAATGCTTTTTTCTCCTTGTTACGAGTTTGTATGTTTTTATTTCAGGATCATCTTCATAGCTAATTTAAGAGATTTCGATTACGAAAGAATCTAAAAATTCATGGCTTATAAAATTAAAAAAAAAACAGCGACATTAGATGGTCGACAAATTTCTGAATAACACAAATTTCATGAGAAAAAGAATAAATTACATTTTATTTTACTACTGGATAGGGCTGGAACCTTTGATGTAACTGTAACACTCGGAGTAGTTTCCACAAACACCAAAACACTTTCACTTCGCTCGACGCGCGTTTCGCCAACCAAGTTGGCATCATCCGGAGACGATTAAAACTAATCTTAAACTACAAAATCTACCATATTTATACTATTTTAATGGTGACGTCACTAATGATATCACCGTGAAATTCACGCGTGACTAATCACGCTTCAATGATCGGTTGCTAAGCAACGCGTAAAGCGGGCTACGGTATGATATCACCGTGAAATTTACGCGTGACTAATCACGGTTCAATCATCGGTTGCTAAGCAACGCGTAAAGCGGGCTATACGGTAGAGGTCCCTTGTCGCTATTCATACTACTATTACATTTTACAATTTCTATGCTCTCAAATGCATCCAACTGTCTATTATTGGTCACATTTCTAACTAATCTTAAATTACTAATATATATTCTATGATTGTTGTCAAAAGCATGTTGTGCAACACTAGACTTATCTGTTCTTCCATATTTTAGATGACCCATATGCTCTTTAAATCTGGTGTTAATTGATCGTCTCGTTTGTCCAACATATTTTCGATCACAATCATTACAACTAATTTCGTAAATCCCAGACCTTTCATTTGGAACAATTTTATCCTTTGGATTGTCTAAAAGTTGTTGTAATTTGTTGCTCGACGAATGAATCGCTGTTATACCCACGTTTTTGAAAACCTTACTCAAACCACGAGTAAACCGGGGTTCGTACGGGATGGATACATATTTTGGAGCCTCTATATCCTTTTGAAAGGTCGTAGAATTACGAAGTGTGTCCTTAAATTTACGCTTCCTAATTAGTTTTTCAACTATATCTCTAGGATAACCATTACTCACAGCTATATCTTTAATTAATACTTTTTCTTTTTCAAACCTCTCATTACTAAGAGGGAAACTTAGTAAACGATGGACACGAAAATTAAAACTTGCCATTTTACGTTGATAGCAGTGGTGAGAATCATTAGGGATATATCTGATCGTACTGGTATCTTTTCTATATATATATATATATCAAATTCTAACCTATTGTCACTATTTTTAATTACTAATACATCTAAAAATGGAAGTTTTCCATTATATCCTAGTTCATATGTAAACTTTACAGAAGTGAAACGACTATTTAATTTGGAAATGAAATGGATGATGCCAACTTGGTTGGCGAAACGCGCGTCGAGCGAAGTGAAAGTGTTTTGGTGTTTGTGGATCCTGTAGACCCGGCCTATACTAAAAACCATTACTTATATAGCTATAGCTAACTTAAAGTTAAGTTATGTATAAATGTGTATGAATGATGTGTATGATGCAGGGTAAAATAAATGGTAAATGTACACTTTGTTTTTTTTCTTCCGGCATCCGCACATTTCCAAAGGCTAGCGCTGCCACTGTTTCCTAGTCTAGTATTGATAAACTGCAAGTTTGGTATTGCAATGAGAAACTGTAGACAACTTATTCTGTATTCGATTAATTCGCTCGTGTATTATTTTTTCGACAAGCTTGGAGATCGAGGACAGGAGTGATATGGGTATGTAGCTTCCAGCGCTTTTTGCGCTGGAACTCCGTGGGGTTTTTGTAACTCCGTGGGGTTGGTCATGGCCTGCAGATATTGTTGTCCTATTAAATTTTGATTGCGACCATGACCTAGTATTTCATTGGCCTCATTTTCTATGCGATCTTTTTCTAAAGTACTTTGGAGGTTTCGGTTATGAATAATTTGGAATTTGTAGGCAAGGTTGTTGGATCTCTGTGCGTCTATCAAGTAAGTGTCGCCAAAACGGTAGGCAGTGTAGGCATGGTATGTCTGGTGTTTCTGAAATATTATGCCACATTCCATAGTGAATTATCTTGTGGGGTAAATTGTTCTAATTCTTAGTTTGGGCATCGCGCGTTTGCTGCCACCGTTGTATTATTCGGTTTTTCTGTCGTATTTGGTCTAGGATCACTTTATCTAGTTTGTCTCTGTTTTGGTTTATTATTATGGTCTTGGCAACTATCCGTTTTGCACGCTGCAGCACCTTGGTGAATGCAGCGTTGGGCAAGTTAAATCTAACGCCATTGGATTTTACGGCTGAAAGTTTAACCATCTGTAGCTGAAACTAGTGGAAGTGGCTTTAAATTTAAATTGTAGGATATGCCAAACTAAGCGTGATGTTTATCCAGTGAAAATATTTCCACAGTCTGCAGAATTATTGGTGGATTAGGCTGAAGGAAATTGCATATGTTTGCATATACGTGGGAGACCGTTTGAATGCATTTTAGAATGGGAGGTGATTTAGTTAAGGACATTGAATGGAAATCGCCAATATTTTACAAATAATAGGGGGGACTGTGGGCTATTGGATATTCTCAAGAATAATGTCAATTTATATAACAAAATAAAATACGACATACGTATGCATTTTAAGGCCACATACATATGCACTTGCGTTGTAGAAAAATAAATCTTGTATATATCTTGTATATGTCACCTTGTATATTTCATTTGCTGAGTATGTACTCATTTTACTCAAGTGATCCCTTGCTGCTGTGATTTGTCATTTTGCCGATGTGATTTGTTTTCATGAAATATGTCATTGTTACCATACTATACCAATTTCGAGTATCATGTTACTTGGTTTTCAGTGCACCATATAATATGTGTGACCTAAGTTTTATATATAGGTCCCTGTTATTTTAAGTGTTTGTTCTATTATAAATCATATTCTAATTAATGCAACTGACTAAGCCCGCAAAAAAACCTGTACTATTGAAACCTGAGTTCTAACCACAAGTGTTAGAGGATGCCTCTAGACAATATTTTTATTCAGAATGATGTACCTACAACAAATTTCTAGCTAAATTGTTAATTAATGAACAGTGACCGTAACGGCGTGAAAAAATACCTAGTGTTCTCAGAGTAGCAAGTTATTTTGAAAATGTGACTTATTCATACAAGAGCGAAGAAGAGCCTTTTGAAATTTATATCCAGTGCAAGAAGTAGTATATTAGGTTAATTCCAGAAAGACTTATTTACCAAAATACTTTTAAAAACATATATCGATAGCCTCACTGCAACTGCAGGTACGGGGTCGTGACAATTTTACGATTTTGAGATTTTTGGTTCAATATGTTTATTGTGTTGCCTAGAACGTTGTGACAAAACGCCGTAATTCAAAGTTTTGAGGGAATATTTAAAAATCGGTACAAATGAATACCCCGTATTGTTTGTTTCTGGATAGCGCATAAAAATAACCCGTATCTGTCAGTTTCTTATGGGTTTTCTTAACGTGTAGATCACGTGTGAGTTTTTTCTGGCCTTGAGTGTTCGTATTTCGTTCAAAGGTTTTTAGTTATTTTTAGTAGAAATTTATTCTTATTAAGATAAGACTAAATTGTTTAATTCAAAAGTATGCAGCACACCAGATTAGTGCAAAAAGCAACTTTTACGATACGGGGTATTGGGTTTATATAAATTATAGATTTGTATTCGAATTTTATATCGATAGGTGATATTTTCTAAAGATCTATTTAATGCAACGGATTTTCCACCTCATTTTCCAATTTTTGAGTAGTTTCTATTACGTTATTTATTTCTAAATTTTGTTAATATGAGTTCTGTAATTTTCCCAGTTTGTGTCCTCGCATGGGTGATTTTAAGTGCATGCCACATCTACCATCGACATGTCTCCGAGTTTATTGAATTATGTTCAGAGGGCACTGTGAAAAATGACCCAACTTACTTACTCATTTGAAAAAAAACATTTGTGACAACTGCTTTTCTATTTGCTGTATATTTTCTATTTGCAAACTTGTGTATTAATATCAGGGATTTAGATGATTTGATTTAAAATTGAATTTTTCACTTTTTTTTAAATAATCAAACTGTTAAGCTTGTGATTTTGGAAAGTACACTGAGAGAAGAGACATTAACCGTTATATGAAAATTGAATAAATAGCCCCTATACAAAAGTTGTATACTATTTGTGACAAATGAACTGTTTTTTAAGGTTATACAACGCGTTTTTCTGAAAACCTGTCATCAGATGAGTTGCTGCTAAAACCTTTTCATATAGCCATTATATTAAGAATATTAACTTATAATCCAGTTATATAACCATTATAATCTTATTGTATAGCGGTTATATAATCTAGAATATTAATTGTATAACTGCAACATTCTTGTTATATAGTCTCACTATATATAAAGTACACTGAGAGAAGAGACATTAACCCTTATATGAAAATTGAATAGCCCCTATACAAAAGTTGTATACTATTTGTGACAAATGAACTGTTTTTTAAGGTTATATAACGCGTTTTTCTGAAAACCTGTCATCAGATGAGTTGCTGCTAAAACCTTTTCATATAGCCCTTATATTAAGAATATTAACTTATACTCCAGTTATATAACCATTATAATCTTATTGTATAGCGGTTATATAATCTAGAATATTAATTGTATAACTGCAACATTCTTGTTATATAGTCTCATAATATTTTTGTATAATCAGTATAGTCTCATTGTATAGTACGTATATTAAAAATGTTCTAATCTGGAACTGTAGTTGCATAGCCACAGAAACTTTTTTATATAGATTTTAATGCTTTTATATTAAAATGTTTTAATTGTAATATTTTAATTGTATAACCATTAAAATCTTTTTATATTAACAGAGAATAAACAGAATATTATTATTTACATTTTATTTTCTTAAAAATAAACGAAACAACAAAACATTAACACTATACATACAATTAAATAAATAACATAAAATTACAAATACAAATAAATAACATACAATTGTACATATTTTTTAAGTATAATGAATAAAAATTAAAGTCAAATTCTGTAGGTAATAGGCTACAAGTGCGGGAGCAACATTTTGATTTGAAATATGTGTGTATTTATTATAGGCAATACCTCTGCTAAAACCTTTACCTTTATTTGTTTAGATTTATATTCCAAATATTTTTTTTGAAAATTAACCTTGGCCCCGCTTTAGGGAAGATATGGGCAATGGTATTATCGTCCAAGCTCACGAAGGCCTCGTGTCAATTTCTTCCTCTGAAAATTAAATACATAATAATATCCACTAAAACGCGCAACCAAGTTTATGCTCAAAAATACAGATTATTCATTTAAAAATTCAGACAGATTTTAATATAGACAGCTCCTCTGTATGTAACTATAAAAAACTTTAGTTGATTAAATATGGGCTGCTTCTATACCTACTTATATGAATAAAATACCACATACCTAGGTAGCGCATATTTTATCTCTAAATATTACGACTGCCTGTCTGAAATAATACATTTATGATTTGGTACATGGGTAGGGTAGGTAATGTAGGCATACCTAAGTCATATTTTCAGTAGGTATCAACTTTGGCATAGGTATCTAAGTCTTGGTTATACCAAAGGTCCATATGGCTATAATCACCATAAAGGTGATTATAGCCATAATATACCTACCTATTATAGGTATCTTTATACCTTTATAGGTATGTATAGATGGAAAATTCGTTCCTAATAGTACAAAAAAAATCAGAATAGGGAACATTATAGGACAAAAAAATATTGAGATAAAAGCAAAAATAATACAGAAAAGTTATATCAAGCTATAGCTGAGCTGTCTTTGCAGGTTAGGTATGTGCTGATATCCATTTAAGTAGAAACAAAATGTCTGCATTGCCCAAATCTGAATTACATATTTTATTAACAACATTATGTAATTTACGTACCCTTGAGCTTCTCTAGAACATCTTGACTTAATCCAAATTGTTCCATTGTTTATCAAATATCAGAGGATAACAAAATTGGTTATTGAAAGTTTTTACACAAGCTGCGGCGTCCTTCTCCGTATCACGCTTCAACCGCAGTATCACCATCACCACTCAACGACTCAACACATACCAGACCACACCACATATTATACACTCACGGGTCACCGATCGCGTGTCGATGCCAATCGAATGAGAGCTCACTCGATAAAATGTTCGGATTGGTAGTTAAGTAGGCGCTAATTTTAAAAAGACGAAACAATTGAAAGGCCTTTAACTTGTCCCAAGTCAACCCTAGTTTTAAAGGAGATTAACAAATTTTTACCGGTATACAATTGTATAACCTTTATACACTACTCATGATATAATTTGTTGTATAAATACTATACAATATTTGTATACGGCTAACTGTTATTTGTTCAGAATAGAATTATTATATACCTGTTATACAAATTAACGTAGAAAAAATATTTTATCTGGGACAATTTCATGGTATTCTGTGTTTATAGAAGTTTTTATTTACATGTATACAATGTTGTATTACCCCAAGTCAACTAGAGCCAAAACAAAAGTTCACTTAGCGGATTTCTTTCAGTGTACATTATCAAACTTAAGTTATCCCAATATAGCCTTTCTACTTGTAATTCTCAAACTTCTTATTCATACTTATCTAATACATCTTTTAACCTCTTCGATTTTGTATTTTAAATGAATTTGAAGTATATTTTACATTATTTTTTGTACTTAATGTAGCCATAATTTGTTGTACGTTTTATATTGTATTGTCAGAATCGTTTGTGTTTATAAATAATTTCTTGTGATGTATGTAAAATCTAACATAGGTATGAAAAACATGGATATAATCATTATACTATATTCTATTAGAACGTCAACTTTTCATTTACTAAGAAATATATTTAGCTCAAGGAGTTTTTCTTTTACACACCTGAAAGGGTTATTGGATATTGTATCCATGCCTTCAGGTTCAGTTCTGGCATAAATTCAGTTGAAATTTCTCATTTTGTCCGCAGCATCAAAGTAGGTATACACTTTGACCCAATTTTCAAATAGGGCAAAGTTTCAGCGCTTCTGTGTAATTTTCCTTTGCAAAATTGAAGGAGCAATTTTAAATTGATAATACATTTTAAAAATACTCTTTAACATGAGATAAATTTATTAAAAGTAGGGATCGAAGGACCTTATTACAAAATACCCGCCAGAAACGCTAGTGTATAATTTTATTATATCTATAATTATTTTGGAAAACATAGCGTGAAAAAAATATTTCTGTCGTCTGTAACTGCTTGGCCACAATATGTCACAATCCATATGTGATATTGAGACGAATTATCTGGAAATTCTTTACTATTTTTAGTTATTTTTTTACTAGCTATTCTTAGGTATATAGATTTTAATTATTTATTAATGTCTCTCTTACTTGGATTTTTGGACGTTTTATTGTACTATTCGCAGCGAAAGTGGACGAGTATAATTTGCATTTGATCGGAAAACCCCAGATGCCAATTTTCGTGGAGCACAAACATTTTTGTACCATTACCTCGGTCATCAAATTTTAAGCAACTTTCAAAGTGTCGGTCCGTTATCTGTTTGTTCGTCTGTTCGAGAATCGCGTTTTTTATTAACCAAAATTTCATAAAAATCTATTAATAAATGGCTGTGGTACGGCCATTGAAAGCTATGTCCACCACACGAGTGTAATTCATTCGTAATAACTGAATAATTCGTGTACCGAATTATTAGGAACATACGTGCGGGAGCCCCTCAAGGGTCGTGCCTCGCACCGACACTTCAATATCAATTTCCTCGATTTTCCAAGTTTCCCGAATACACTATGCCGATGACACCGCGATATACGCCCACAGCTAGAGCAAACAAGCTGCTAACCAACTCATAAAGGCGCATGTGGTAAGAGAATATTATGACAGGTAGAAGATTTGGGTAACATGGATAAGTTGGAGGCCATGGTATTCACGAGAAAATTCAGAGACAAAAAAATTATAGCGCCTATTAAAATTAGGGGGTGTTAATAACGATGAAACCACACGCGAAATACTTGGGTGTAATTTTAGATTAAAGACTGACATTTACAAAACACATTAACCATTTGCGATTCGAGACGATTCGCAAAGTCTATTCATTGTCAAGACATCTGTACCCATTAAAGGCAAGGAATAGTTGACAATAACACCAAGAAATTAATATACACCTGCATATTGAGGCCCCCTTACCCTTACGCCGCGGCGCCGACGTGATGTAGCACTCGGCCACGAACATAACAAAACTAAAGGTATAAGAAAGCAAAAACCGCGCCAATATTCTTGGCTATAGATGTGACCTTGATAAGAGGGAGCCGAGCGGTACCATCGCCCTTTACCTCTAATATCCATCTAGGCCGAGACCGCCTCGTAAGGGTTGGCCGCGCATTTCATGTGACCCTCCCCATAAATATGATCAGTGTCATGTGAAGTTGCGCAGCCTCTCTCGGTCCTGACCGATGGGCCCACCGACAGAGCCTTGCTTCTGGCGCTCTTGTCTTTCTTCGCCGGTGTGTATTACCCCCGGGGATGTTGTGTCGGTTGTTTGACGGATCCTTCCTGCTTCTCGCAGGGCTTTGTTAGAGCCAGGCTGCACAGCTCTCAGGTCGGTATGGGAGGATGAGCATTGTAGCTCAGGATGACAGAGCTTGCGAGCTGATTAGCAAATCATAGTTCGCTGGCTCCGTCAGATAAGGTAAATTAAGGTGTGTGGTTTGGCAAGGCAGTCGGCCTCGTTGTCCACTGGATTGAGCTGTTTTAGTGTCTTCTCGATCCGTTGCCTTTGGTCCTGTTCTTTTCTTCGGTGTCGTCTGCTTTTTCTCGCATCAGTCGTGCTGAAACATAAGATCGTAATTATCTTATACTTACCCGTTGTCCAGGCTCTGGGTCTTTGGCTCTGGCCTCATCACGCACTCCAATAGAATTATAGAACAATAGAACTCCAATCAAATTATAAATAATTATGATATTATTATGCAGTTTGCATTAAAAAATAATATAATGTTAATATATATAATAACAGTTGCTTATTTGTATTTCCTTAAAATCTGCTTCTTTGGATTCTGTCCATTGCGTATCTCCATCCACAATTTACGTATCCTAGCATTTGCAATATTGTTAATTTGATAAAGTCACTTGTTGGGGTCTCGTCATATAGCCTTGAGTTCTTAAAGAGCAATGTATATCTATTTGTTTTTCATATCCTAGGTATATTTGTTCTATTTAAAAAAATATTAGTAGAATTCTTTTCGTCCATGTCGGCCTTTTCAATTTGTTTTTCACATTCGCGTTGAATATAACATATTTCCACTTTCTCTACATCTTTCAAAGGTTAAATAAAATAAAGATAAGAACTGTCAAAAAACAAATATTTATAGTTATCCATATTATCCATCGTTTATTGAGACTACTTTCGCAAGTTTCTTTCATATATAAATATTTAATATATCTTTGTCTGGTAGTAACTTCGTCAAGAATAAGGCATCTAAATTTAGTGCATCTTTGGAAACTTTCCAGTTAAATATTAAATACACGCGGAAAATTTAATGGCCTTTGTCTGTAAAGCGCTCAAGCTTGCAAAAGTATTTCCGTAATAAGTTATCAAGTAGACTTTCGATCAACGTTTTTTTTTACATTAATTCACCTACTTGCCGATTGAACAATGATTGATCATAAGATAATATAGGTACAATTTTAATTATCTATAATTTCGGATGAAAATTCAGTATACGAATTTTCATTAATTCATTAATGAGGGGTTTTAAAATAAGCATACAGGTTTTTATATTAACAACAAGATAGTTACTTATATGTTATATAATATATATATATATATATATATATATATATATATATATATATATATATATATATATATATATATATATATATATATATATATATATATATATATATATATATATATATATATATATATATATATATATATATATTGTGAAAAATTAATCTTGGGTTTGTAGCATTTCATTACATAGAGAAATAAGCAAATAGACGAATAATAAGGAAGATACACTTACCAGTGGTATATCTAGACATACATACGAAAACGAACCACTTAGAAGTTGTACAAGTTCTTTCACCTTTATTGAGGATCTTCAGAGCAGAGTACGATCTGTTTCATTGATCATTTATACTTGAATTTAAAATATTAACACTCCAACACTTGCAGTGACGTTTCATACATCAGTTTTTAACGGAACTCATATTCTTATTCGTCTATTTGCTTATATCTCTATGTAATGAAATGCTACAAACCCAAGATTACTTTTCACAAAACAAATAAAAATAGCAAAGAACTTCAAAGCTAATATATGTATATATATAATAGCCTAACATTTTTTCTGAAAATAAAAAAACATGTTATTTTTAAAAGAGTGACGTATTAGACATTTTGGTTATAAAATGTAAAAAAAAATGATTTATTTTAATACGTTCAATACACATTCAAGACTACTGACTTAAAAAGACATTGCAGTATATAATAAAATTTATACAACTAGAAAGTTAAAAAAATGTGGTTTATGTTGTAAACTATCTTTTACACCCACTTTTTACGTAAAAACTTTTTTAAATTGTATTTTTTATATCGACTTAAGGTCTTGAATTTATTATTGTCGCTTGATCAAAATCTGTTTGTTCAAAAGAAGTTTTATAAGAAAGAATATTGGGATTGTTGCTATTTAACATCATTACTCTAATATCGGATCTTTCCAAAGTTTTAGGATTAAGAAAAATATCTTTACATAAAGCTTTTAAGTCAAAAATGTCATTAATACCTATTTCATGTACTTTATAAGGAGTTCCTGTCTAATTTCCATAAATAATGTAAATAAATAATGTTCCATAAATAATGTAAATAAATTCAGCAACTCTCTTTAAAAACTTACCAACTTACCAACGCCATAATTTTCTTTATTTTCTGCATAAGAAGACTTAATAACCCATTTAATCGTTGATGCAGTAGTATCAGGTGGTCTATTTTCCTCACATACCTTTTGTATGCCTTCAGAAGATTCATTAGTATTATTACTATCTTTGCGTTGATTATTTTCAAGTTGTTGAAGATTTGCAAAAATTTGATTAGTACGACGTGTTGTTTTATATTTCTACTTATAATTCTATAGACGAAAAGTAAATCTATAAAAATAACTTACCTATGGAAGAAGACATTTATAGTTGAGATGTGACCGTGTTCGTCAGAGCCAACTTGTTTACTCAACGAGAATCAAAGAGTTACATCTCTCGGACACAACTGTAATTACACATGCAACTTTTTCCACATAAAAGTAGACACGTTATTTGAATTATTAATGCACAAAACCAAAAATCCAAAAATAAAAAAAACTAGATGTACCCCTATTCTTCCAAATGAACGACATATATATATATATATATATATATATATATATATATATATATATATATATATATATATATATATATATATATATATATATATATATATATATATGAATAGCAAAGAATTTCAAAGCTAATATATATATATATATATATATATATATATATATATATATATATATATATATATATATATATATATATATATATATATATATAAAATTTTAAGTTTACACCCGAACGAAATATATTTTTTTTCATCAAAATAAAACAGGATAATTAAGACAGCTTACACAAATAACTTACGTAGCAAATTTTGATTGTGTTAAGTCACCGTCTAAAATTAACTTTATGATAGGAAACTCCTGTCGTCAGATGGCCTATAGAATAAATAAAAGCAAAACGTGCATGCCTTAGAGTGTTAGAGTAGGCGTTGACGTAGATCGGTATTTTAATTTGCATGTATGTGTTAAGACGATCCTTTTAATTTCCATGTGTATACTTTTTAAATATTGGGAGATATTTACAAGACTAGTAACGAGTACCGACTCATAATCCATGGACAGATTTAACAACGACCTTTTTCATAGCCTCACTTAGATGCAATATAATTACCAATATATATATATATATATATATATATATATATATATATATATATATATATATATATATATATATATATATAAATATATATATATATATATATATATATATATATATATATATATATATATATATATATATATATATATATATATATATATATATATATATATACATATATATATATATATATATATATATATATATATATATATATATATATATATATATATATATATATATATATATATATATATATATATATATATATATATATATATATATATATATATATATATAATATAACTAGGGACTGGGATATGTTCGATAATTTTCCGCACTAACATACAATCAAATGAAATCAAATTCATTTATATACAGCTATTTACATTAATTCATAAGAGGTTACAGTCAGTAATAATAGTAGCTTCTTTTGTGTATATGTGCTTCTTTTGTGTATAATGTATATACATATATTATAAGTTGCAGCCGGGTGTTTGTGGCCTTTTCTATCTTCCTCCTGCCTTCTCTCTTTGTCCATGATAAAAAAAATGGTATACCACACCACAAAATTGACCATCTCGCATGAGTTAATTGGCTTTGGCGTTTAATGTTTTTTATTGTTAGTTTAATTATTTGTTGCTAATAGCAGTAAAAATTTTAAAAAACCTGGTATTCTTATTTTTATTGTTTTGTATTTGTCAGAGATATTTGCATTGTTCTATTTTATAGGTTATTTAACTGTCAGGTTATTGCTGTGTTTTTGCGTGTGTGCGTTTTGTTATTGTCGAGGGATTGGGGGTAGATTGTGTCTTATGTTTGTTATGTCTTGAGACAGCGAATGGCCGACATATAGAATTTTTGCGAGATTTGGTGTATGTGATCCTTTATTGGTAAAATTTTACTGATGTTGTGTAGTCTTTCTATTCTGATATACGTGTCGGAGCCTGAGGATATTGTTTTGGATCCTCTGTACCTTTTTATAGCATGTGTTCGGTATGCTGCACCATACCGGGGCACCATACGAGCATACGTTATTATCGGTGTGATAAGGACCTTAATATAGCAGTGTTTTGTTTTCTGCCGTCATTGCGCTGGTTCGGGATATGAGGGGGTGTATGGATTTAACGGCTGCCGTTGACCTCGCGGCGATCTGTTTTAGATGTGCATGGTAGTTTAAGCGCTTATCCAGCACCAGTGCGAGATATCTAACGCTTGGGGTTTCTTTTATAGCGATGTTTTTGATTTTCATATTTGATCTTATGACATTGTTGGTGAATTTCTTCGTGAAAATTTTCGATTTGGTATAATATGGTATAATTTTTTGCATGTGGATTTTTAGTTATGCGTTAGCTACCTCGTAGTAGACGCTGAGATCGCCATGTCGTCAACGTACAGCGTTATTTGGGTCTGTGGGAATGTTGGTATATCTGCTAGCCGTGTTTGTTGCCACAAAAACTGCACAACAGTCGTATTCTGTGTCAACAAACACGCGGATAACAATATTTTATGAAGATATCCCGTATTGCATTTGGAAAGAGAATTGTTCAAATAATAGTATATTATATACCACTGAACTGAAGTAGTACTTTTAATCCCAAAGGTAATGTCAAAATTTACCTGAGCAGTTAAAAGTACTTGGTTACTAAGCGGTTAAAAGTAAAAGGTGCAAGTCGCAAAGAATATACGACATTTTTCGTACTTCCGAAATTGAAACGTATGTATAATATAAAAAAACATAAAAACCTAGAAATCTAGACACGGAAAATATCCATGAAATCGAGATTTCATTGGTTGCCCATAAGATAATGCGTCTTCTTATTGGTACACTTTAATAATGTGACATGTGACATTATTATTATTATGTTTACATTTCTATTTGTAATTATTGAAAATTTTAAGTTGTTAATTTTATTTCAGTTGTTGGTTGTATGTGGGGGTGAGTGTGGGCGTGATGGGGCGGGGGCAGAGCTCGCCCATGGAGCTCGGCTAGAGGCGTGCGCCCCTGCCCGGCTGCCCGGCCCCCCCTCTGCCGCCCTCACCCCGGCCCACGCATGGAGCCGGACCACCGGGACCACCGATGCCATAGGCCCAGTGCCTTTGACAAAGTAAGTGCCTCAAATTTTAATAATTATTCTTAGCTTGACAAAACATGTACTGTACAAAAGGGTACAAAAAGAGGGTAAAATATGAGGCTAATATAGTTTATTTATAATTATTATAAAATATACATTTATTTTTAAGAACTTCCCATATAATTTGCATTATGCATTATAATCTAGATCAGTTGATAGAAAATTATAAATTCCTGATGTATAGAAAACAGTTCACGAAACTACTTTAAATCAATGAAAACTAGAAAAATATTTCTAAAAAATATAACACCAGCAAACCTTATATTTTTTTCATAATATCACTGGAAAATAAAGTTAGATATATTCATTTGCAGGTCTCTTCCTGTGACTCGTTGTAGTCCCTAATCAATTTTTCAATAACCTTGTTATGAATACAAGTGTCCTGGATTTGTTTCGAAAGGCATTTACTTCCTCTTAAATATTTTCTGAAATTAAAAGAGAACAATACACAATGCAGTAGATTTTTTGGCAAATTGCTGTATTCATATAATTCATAATTTATTACTACTACTTTTGTACTTGTGTAGCTAATATACATACTTCAAATAGAATACACAACCTATAATAAAAGGCCAGTTGCTAGGAGGTTTCAGTGTAATATACACTGGCGGACAAAAATAACTCAACACAAAAAATTTTGCCCAACTTTGGAATACATTTTTTTTTGAACCCGTCGCCTAATTTAGATCATATGTTCTCTTTAAATTGTAGGAAATTTTGTAGTGAATTCGCTGAACTTTTTAAATTTGTTGTAGTCAAAAAATTACATACATACAGGCTGTACCAATGACAATAGTTTTTTTCTCAAACATTGAAACACTCTATTGGACATATCAGACACAAATACTGTAAACCATAATTGATTATTGCATAGCCTAATGCTTTCTTAACATTTCCTTTTTTTATTCGCTTTGATATCTCCATTTTTAATGAAAATATTGGCATCAAGACACGGCTAGGCATCGTCATGTGTGCTCAACAGCACACGGCCTGCTGCCTCGCGTACACTACGGATTCGCATAAACGTGTGCATCCCCTGGGCACCAGTTGACCGCTCTGTACGATGCTAACTACAATAAAATTTAAGCCGTTTATGCTTGTAAGGCCTAGATAGCGTGTAGGAGGCATCCACGTATCAAGAAGAGTTATATAGCTCTAGACGGCTCTAGATATTTTAGTCGAGAGCTAGGCTATGATATACACATTGGCGTGGTGCAATACACGGCTAGGCATCGCCATGTGTCCTCAATAGCCCACGGATTGTTGCCTCGCGTACAACGCGGGTTCGCATAAATGTCTGCATCTGCATCTGCGTCTACATCTGTCTGCAAGTGGAGAGAACGTGCCACACAGAAAGTGAGGTTACACAAGAGTAATTGAAATTAACTGTATGAAAGTATTCAGAATTCAATATTATATTATGTGATTATCAAAGTGTAATAGTTGTAAGTGAAATTAAATAAATCAAATATTATGAATTAATCTGATTGGTCAGCTCAAAATTACAGAACAAGAAAGAAGTAGGTAAACAGGAAGTTGCATCTGTTTTTTAATACGGTACACCCGTAGCAACTACCTACAATTAAAAAGAGTCGAATTACGACGTTCAAAGAAGCTACCAGAAAAAAGTAATTGAAAATTTAAATAATAAGTATTAATTTGTGCTAAGTATGCAATAATACCAGTGTATATAGTCAAGAAGCAGGAACACTGCATGAATAAGTGTTTTCGTCGATTTTACGAGTAAAGAAGGGAAAAGTTTGGTAGCGTCTCGGCCCAGTAGAAGAAAATTTGCAGTCTATATATCTAACAAGAAAAGGAAACAAACTTTTACAGTGATTAAAGTGATAGCAGAGTAAAAAAACTACAGCCCAGCAGCAAGTAATATAAATTTGAGGGTAAATAAATCCCTAAGCGGGATACCAGAAAGGCAGTCAGCATTCCAGAGGCAGTTCAGCGATATCCCGCTAGGTGACACCACCGCCACAGCCCAGCAGCAGTGTAGTTCGCGTATAAGTAAAATCGAAAGCAATAAGTTTTGT
>CAXKVY010017932.1:0-13499 GCA_964058915.1 Tetropium fuscum | reverse complement strand
AAACACTAAAATATATATATGTAATAATTTTGTTCAGAAAACAACAATGTGTATCTACTAATAACGCTAATTACAATTAAGGTCAGATAGGTATTTACTCTAAAATTTTCTGTCGCCTTCATATATACAATCAGTGGTACATATTGGTGTTGTCCTGGTCATCTATTATACAAATGCTTATTATACAGTAGAAATTACCGTTCGCGGAAAGCGCCCTCTATTATAGATTATTAGTTTCAATTAACAATGGCCGGTTGTAAACGAATATCGATAGTTATTGACCTTTTTATTGGTTTTCCTTATACAAATGATGTATCCTTCATGCTTTATCCATGGTAAGTACTTACTTTACTAAAGCTTTATTCTGTGAATCTTTGAAGCGAAGCGAATTCGTTATTTAATATTGATTGCTTACAATATTAGAAAAATTTGTTTAAGGTACCTTAATCCTGTTCGTGTTTGATGTTATAGCTACTTCTCCTTTTGTAGCAACTCCTATAAACGCCTTGGGTATAGCATATATATGGATCGACGCTGCTTCCTACATGGTAATTTTTCCATAAAATCTGGGAACTGGTTCCTTCGTGAATACTCTCCATAACCTCCTTCCTTCGTGAATGGTATGTTTGTCTTCTTATTTATTGATTTATATTAATATTTCTTATAAAATTTTCTCGAAAACCAAATTTACGTCTTCATCATTTTTCTGCCTTTTGGTTACTAGTCAACAATCTTTTTTTTTAACAAGGGTCTCTGTTTTTTATCCCGTGCACTAGATAATTTAATGTTTACACGATACGTATTATTTTAAAATGTCTATAGCGCTGTCACATTATGATTTAACTCTCACTATTAATGTTTATTTAACCTTAATATAAGTATTACATTTCTTATAAATGTCTCTTGCACACTAAACAATTATCTTAACTATTTCCTATTTATTTAATGTCTATTTGTTTCCTAATTTTTATCTATTTTATTGAATAGTATGTTTTTCTACTCTCTCTGTAATCTTGCTATAGAGTTGCAATGTTATGACAGGTACTGTCATTAAATTCTCAGGAATTTAAAATATTTACAATAATCACAAATTTTCTTTATTATATGGCTTTATTTCACTATACTACGTGATAAGTCCATGTTTTACATATTTCACCTAATTGTCAAATCATTTTATATTTATATTTCGCTACCACACAGCTTCTGAAAGTTGGTTTTTTATTTGTGCTTGCACTACGATATCTAGAATCATGCCACTCTTATTTGTTATTGACGCTAAATATATTATTTTGGAAACTTATGTTTAACATCTGACTTTGTAATCTTGTTTTGTTAAATTTTAACTATATGTATACCAATTTGTATACCATATTTAAGAGCAATCAATCTTATGTCATCAATACGCTATGTAGGTATGTAATCATGTTCATACGTTGGATATTAAATTTTAGATTTCTATCTTACTAACATCTGTGAAAGTTTCTATTTTCACTTTAATATATATATATATATATATATATATATATATATATATATATATATATATATATATATATATATATATATATATATATATATATATATATATATATATATATATATATATATATATATATATATATATATATATATATGTATATATATATGTATATATATATATATATATATATATATATATATATATATATATATATATATATATATATATATATATATATATATATATATATATATATATATATAGGAAGATATATATATATATATTTCCTTTCAATGTATATATATATATACTGCCGGTTTTTTCGAAATTTATTATGACTACATTAAAAAAGCTTTAATTTGACCTGAAAATCATGCATGTACCTTATAAGGTAAGTTACGTCTGATTTTGTCTTATTTTGGGGCGTCTGTTCCAAAAATATTCCTAATGACAATGGTCTGTAATACGTTTTTAACTTAGTGTTAGTGCTCCAGATGCACCACGAACATCGAATACATGTACCAGATGAGGAAAATAGACATGACTTTTTTCAAATTTGAAAATTCGGATGGGTCTGCTGCTGTTAGTTGACCGTCTGTCGGCGTTTTCGAAATTTATCTCAAATCTACATTAAAAAAGCTTTCATTTAAGCCTAAAATCATGCATGTACCTTATGAGGTAAGTTGCGTCTGATTTTTGCCATATTTTCGGGCGTCTACCCTAAGAACGCGTCCAGGTTGAGACGTCTGCCGCACATTTCCTACTTAGTAGTACTTTTGCAAATGTGCCTGTACAATTTTAAGTATGTACCTTGTGAGGTAACTGTACGAAAGTTTTTCCCAAATTTGAGAGGCTGTAATTCGAAAAGTTGACCACTTGGCGCTGACAGACGGCCGGTTATTTACTACCTATGTAAAGTTCTTTCACTCAAAAATTACAAACCTTTTGTACCCTATCAGGCATCTTATTTGCCGCTCAGCTCACGGTCTAAAATTGGTTCAATGCATTGATGTTCAATGCATATTTCAATTTAGAGATATCTTCATTAACTTTATTAAGAAGTTATATCCCTATTTTTTTAAGTTTAACATTGTTACAGCAAAGCAATCTTTAATAACTAATGTCCAACCCTCTTTTCTTATTTGGACTTTTCCCTCCAACCCGCAGTTTTTCTTATTTCGTCTAGGCCAACACCTGCTCTATTGGCTGCGCACGTGCTGGCATGTCTGGTTGAATGTGCTTTATACTTTTTTGTATCTATTCCACTTTTGTTAAGTATTCCCTTGATCCATCGACTAATTGACTTGAAGCGTGTCCATGGGGTTTTTATGCGTTATAAACAGTTCATTGGTTGTCCTAATATCCTTATTAATTATCATTGGTTCTTTTTAAATAATGAAGCAGAGTTTTACCGACACATATGTTAGTATTTTCATTATAGAACGGAAGTCTTAAGCTACTTGGAAATTGTTGGGGTTGGAGGTTTTATAATATCTGGTGTTAAAATCTGTATTTCGGTCGTACCGTGGATAATATTTTCTATTTTGACAAGGTTTGAACGCGACGTGCCGTTGTAAGGGCCAATAATGTAAGTAACTTCTTTCCTACTAACTCTACGTCCATTTTTTTTTACTTTGGTTTTGAAGGGTTTGTTCTGAATGCTCCCTTAAGGTAGAATAGACCCAGGGTACCTCCTACCTGTCGTAAGAGGAGACTAAGGTGACTGAATGGGACCGCCTAGCCGCTTAGACTTAACCGGTAAGATCCTCAAAGTTATGCTGGGCGGGCGTTGGTGGCACTTAGATGGGTGACCTAGGCTGACTTGGGCCCGGACTGTGGCGTCTGCCCGAGACCTGGGAACACTCAACACATCTGCCGCGGACGCATGGTCCCAGATAAATTGTACGGAGGACCAGAGTTATAAATCTCGGTAATTCAGAACCATGCTATCATACATACAAATTGTAGAAACTTTGCCACCAGGCCACCCGTAATAAATAGGATTGTTTGAAGAAAAGTACTCAAGTAAAAAGGTGGACTGCACAAAGGGCCTAATGAGGCCTAAGTGCTGTAGTGGAATGGGAGTGTAACACTACCTTCCACTACACTCCGACCCATATATATATATACAATCATTGGGTTAGATCCGATCTCCGGCCCCATGACTAAGGGTACGTAAAGAGTTAAGAGATTGGTAAGAGCCCCCCTATAGTTAGGTAATAAGATAAACACCTAAATGCATTTTCCACGGATTTCTTATACGGATTTTTATGGTTTAGAATGCAGTAATTCCACCACACTTTAAGACACGAATCATACTGTTTAATTGATAAGGACGCGAGGAAGCATTTAGACATTCCCTGATGTCTAAATGCTTTGCCCATAAAAATCCCGCCTGCAGGGAAAGCTTCCTCCATAGAGGGTGAGGGTTCCTGTCAACAGAAGTAAACAAATTAAGGCTTGGCTAAAAAACGATTTTATGCTTGCATAATTCTAGAAATACTGGGTACCAGGGTTGTGCTGGCCAGACGGATACCCTCAGCCCGTCCTCTTTAATCTTTTGTAATATTTTTAAAATAATGGCTAATGGGGGAAAGGTGTAAACATATAAGTTTTTCCACGAATTGGTAAATGCATCGATTGTGACTGCGTCAGGGTCTTTTTTCCATGCGCAGTATTTCATATATTTTTTGTTTATCCTAGGTGCAAACAAATCGATTTCTGGGATTCCGAACGAATCGACTATTCTGTTGAATGCAAGTTGACATAATTCATATTCGGTTTCTGGTTTTAATGACCGTGAGGCAAGATCTGCCTCAGCATGGTCCTTAGAAGGGATATATGACGCAAAAATCCATATTCTGCGAACCTGACACCATTGCCAAATGTCTCTAGCAAGGGTTGCTAATTTTGGAAACTGTACACCGCCAGCTCTATTTATATAGGAAATAGCCGTCGTATTATCTATACGAAGCAATATTTGGCAATCTGTTAGGTCCCTTGCAAAACACTTCAATCCAATAAATACAGCAAATAGTTCTAAGTAGTTTATATGATTGGACGCTTCTTCCAAGGACCAAACACCCTGAGAACTTTCGCCATTACAGAAGATCCCCCACCCTCTACCGGATGAGTCAGAAAAATCTCTAATAAAAACCTAGAATATATTATTAAACCACTCGCAGTTTGAATATTTTTGGTCCACCACTGAAAATGTGGTTTTAAGTAAGGTTTCAACATCATACACTGCGCAACTTATTTAACGCACAACCAAAAAGATAACTCAAATTTGACGTTATGTATTTTCGACAATTTTTGTTCGTTTTGGTCGATTTTTTTTTCAAATTGTAGGTTTTTCTCTTAGGAATATCACTGTCTTAGTTGTTTTGGTAAAACGAATGATTTTGATATTATACCAGGTGCTATAAAAATGTTATGTTTTTTTCCGAAATTTCAAAACGTCCTGTAGGCTATACAAGGTATTGCAAGTTATTGCAATTATAGCCAATTTAAAGCCTCATGTTTTTTCTACATTTTCTTTTTTTATTCATTTGTTTATCTCTGTTACTTCATGAAATACACCGTTTTGAAACACCATATGCTTTTATTCACATGAAATGCATTTGAGTGATACAGTCAATGCAATTTTTTGCATACAACTTTATATGGAGGTGGATCCGTCATGGTGTGGGGCGGAATATCTTTGACTGGGCGAACGGACTTGGTAACTGTGAATGGAAATCTCAATTCTGACAGATACATCACAGACATTCTTGAAGCATATGTTTTGCCTTATGCCCCCTATATAGGACCCAATTTTTTACTTATACAAGACAATACGCGTCCCCACACGCGTCTTATCGCGAGAAATTATCTTGAGGAAGTAGGAATTGATCACATACTGGCCAGCCCGTAGCCCCGACCTTAACCCCATTGAACATGTTTGGGATTTTATCGGTCGGCGGTTACGAAGTAAGGCCTAGTCGAATTATGGAATGGCCTTGATCAGAACCTAATCAGAACTTTGGTTTTAAGTATGAACCAAAGATGTCGGGAGGTCATTCGCGGAAGGGGTGGAAACACCAGATACTAATTCTCTATTTTCTTTTGTTTTGTTTTCTGTTATTCGTTGTTTTATTGATTAAAGCAATCCATTTTTCTAGGTATGTTTTTTGGTTTTTGTCCTTTTAAGACCTTTTTCTCTTCTAAAACACCTTGCATCTCTCAATAAATTATAAGATATCAAGGAAAACAGAACGCAAAATGAGGCATTGAACCAGTATAATGAGTAATAAATAATGAGCACTTGACAAAAAAGAAAGTTAATAAATTTAATAAAAATCACGTCATCTCAAAAATTGGATATTTTATGAAGTAACAGAGATAAACAAATGAATAAAAAAAGAAAATGTAGAAAAAACATGAGGCTTTAAATTGGCTATAATTGCAATAACTTGCAATACCTTGTATAGCCCACAAGACGTTTTGAAATTTCGGAAAAAAAACATAACATTTTTATAGCCTGGTATAATACCAAAATCATTCGTTTTATCAAAACAACTAAGACAGTGATATTCCTAAGAGAAAAACCTACAATTTGAAAAAAAAATCGACCAAAACGAACAAAAATTGTCGAAAATACAGAACGTCAAATTTGAGTTAACTTTTTGGTTGTGCCTTAAATAAGTTGCGCAGTGTAGTTACATTAAAGTCGTTATGATTGCTTTTTAATGCTAGGAATTTTTCTCTCTCCAAAAGTTTGCTGTAGACCCAACCATATGCAATTGCAGGACAAATAGTGACTAAAGAGCCTAACAACTTGGCAAATTTTCGAATTTAGCATTTTGATTTTTTATTTATTTCTTGAACGAACTTAGATATAACATCTCGTTTTTCTTGTGCCAATTGTTGTACTCTTATATGTTTGGAAACTATTATATAACCTAGGAATTTACATTCTTGTGAGGGTATTAACCTACTTTTCTCAACATTAATAATTAAACCCAGTTCTTTAAGTAAATCAACTGTAAATGATACTTTCTCTTACACTCGTCATAAGAGTTGCCAAATAAGAAAAAGTCGTCTAAATAATCAACCGATACTAGGCCCAATGATCTCGTATAGGCTACCACTGGCTTCAACACCTTATTAAAGACAAAAGGAGCTGTCGATAGGCCAAATGGTAATGCATGAAATTGATATAAGGTAGAATTAAAGGTAAACCTTAAATATTTTCTGAAATCTTTATGTACGGTAATATGCAGATATGCATCCTTTAAATCCACGGTTGACATATGACAGTTAGAGGACACAACCCTGGATACATTTTTAATGTTCTCCATTTTAAAATGCTCAGTGTCAATAAATTTGTTTAAGGATTTTAAGTTTAATATTAGCCGTTTTGAACCATCTGGCTTGTCCACAAGAAAAATGGGTGAAATAAACTGGCCCTTAACAGATTTACACTCGGATACAGCGCCAATGTTAACAAATTTATTAATACATTTATGAACTTCCACAAACTCTGTCTTGGATCAATCTATTTCTCCGGGTGGCGTTATTTGAACTACTGTTCTAGCAAAGGGGAGCTTATACCCTAACAGCTATTGAGTAATGACTGGGTCATTTGTGATTTGTTGCCACTTGTGTTGAAAATACATTAATCTTCCCGCATGTATGCTTAATAGTGCCGATTGTAGGTCCTGTTGTTGTTGTTGTTGGTCTTGCCCTTTTATCTGTTTGGTTTCGCGCTCTGGCTCTAGTGCATTGTATTGGTGTTCAGAGATTGATGGTGTTGTTATTGTTGTCTGTCTTGACGTGAGTATTGTTGTCGAGGCAGACTCTTGACTCTTGTAGTTTAAATGGTTTCTCGCTGAAAGTTATTGTTTGTCTTTGGTTTGGTTAAAATGTTTGATTTTTGTTTAAGATCTGCAGAGGATCGTTGTACTGCTTTAAACTTAGATATTCTTGCTTCAAGGTCCTCTCCAAACAGCCACGTGTCAATAGGTGCGCTAATTATAATTTCTTGCAATTGCTTTTCGAGATTTAAGCTAACACCAATCAGCGCACGTCTTGGCATAGATTGCGTGTGATCAATAATCCCTCTAATAAGGACAAAGTGCTTACTTTAAATATCATGGTGACGTCACGCTCTGGGGGCTTAACCCAGATGGAGGCTAATATACTCTCTAAGCTAATTCAACAGGCTTGTCTAGGTCGGTCGAAGCGGCGATGCCAGAATGTGTTCCAGTGCGACGCTTCTCTGCCTATATGTTGTACTGTATTTAGAATGTAAACAAATTAGAATGTAAACAAAATACAGTAGCTTTCTCATTAGTCAATTATCAAATCAAATTGGCCGCAAAAAGTCATTCAGAAGCAAGCAACTAACAACTCTTGTGTCAATTGTAATTTGGCAACCCTGTTAACGATGTTTTGTTTTGAGTTTTAGTTTAGGACGCCGCCACGGGTCAACAAAAACACCTCTAGAGGGGAGATTGTTATTACACGCGCGCTTGCCTAGTTCCTAATCGATTCTTGATCTTTTTTAACGGTTTATTTGTTGCGGTATTATATCATAATGCCCCAAAAGTGTTGTGTTCCCGGTTGTAGAGGAAATTACGATTAACCAGTAGAAAAGTTCGGGTGTTTCGTTTTCCCAGAGACAAAGAGTATGGCAGAAAATGGCTCTCTGCAATTCCACGTGAAAGTTTTGTGCCGAGGGACAATTTCCGAGTGTGTGAGTGCTATTTTGAAACGGAAGTTTTATTTACAAAATTTCCCAACAGGATACAAAAACTGGTGAGATCGTTTCAGTTATTTTAGTTACCCCTATTAAAAGAAACTAGCGTACCAAGTAAATTTCCGAACTGTCCCAAATACTTATCAAAAAAATATCGTATCGAAAAAGCAAACACGAAAAACTTACAGAATTACATGAAATACATTTTCAGACATACATACAGACATGTCAAAGCTTAACCATGTATTGAACTTTATGTCCAATGTACTTAAAAACTTAAAAATAGAGGACGAAAATGTTTCACAAGGAATTGAATTTATTTCTGATCATCTTAAATTGCGAACATTATCAAAAGAACGTTATAGATATTCCACTACCACTATGGTTTTTTGTTAAATTTTATATACAATTAGTCCTCATGCATATAGATATTTACGAAATCGTGGACCTATAATTTTGCCCCATCCCGAAACAATCAAAGGAGTCTAATGTTTTTCTAACTGATCCTCATATTGATGAGAAGAAAACTTTTTTAACATATGCACAAAAAATCTTTAAATATTTAAAAGACCAAGACAAATATGTTAGTTTGCTAATGGATGAAATTCACATTGATCCATATTTAGAGTATAAAGGTGGTAATGTTGTAGGAGCTGCAATAAATAATAACGATTCGGTAGCGACATCTGCGTATACATTTATGATTACTAGCATTTGTTCAAATTTTAAAGAAGTTGTTCATATTGCTCCTGTGTCTAAAATTAATCACGAATTACTTTGTTACGTTCACTTTTAGTAGTTAACTATTTTGTAATCCGAAATGTGTTGTAGGTATATTTGACGGATTTTGAACAGTGACTACTCGTACCCTTCTGCATGTGTTTAATTCAGGTCCGCATATTCATTGCTTTCATTATTCTATTGTCTATAGTCTATTGCATTTCGTTCATATTGCCACAGCGCATTTTCTGGGTCGTTACCACAAATATCTTTGTTCAAATCTGTACTTTCTTAATATTTTGTGATGGACACGTGCAGTTCTGTAACGCTGCTCTATGATATGCTTGCCACACATTGGGAGTCGCGTGGGTTTTCTTTCTTTTCCGTTTCGAGCTGAAGCCAGTTGGCGTGCTAGCAGTGTGTTAAAAATTGTTTTTAGTGGTTTCCCAATTAAATAACGTCGTTGTACGTTCCGATATGTCGGGATATAATAGGGGAAGTCACTATTCATGTATTGAGATTTTAGATCTGTACATGCCACCATTCGTGGGATTAATAATAAACTTTAAATTAACACGTTGAGGTAAGCCATTTTGTCTTTTTTTGAAACCGCGTGGTCACATTTTGTTTTGCCTCTTTTGTGTTCTTTAGAACCTGCGTTTCATCGAACTGGCGATAGTTAGCTGAAGAGCACAGCGAGATTATCTCTTCGAAGTCGATCGTCCAACCATTTAAGCTTGTGTCCTTGGCGTTTTATGTAAGATACGCCACCTTCAGACCACCTTCATACCACCTTCAGACCACCTTCTTTCTTATTTGGTACTTCTTTGGAACAACCTTTAAGAACACCTGTAAAGACCTTTCTTTTGGAAAATCTTTTGAAGTCCATCGACCCCTGTACTAGAACATAGAAGGACAGGACCATCGTATTGGAAGTTTCCACATAACAGATAAGCTTAGTTTTAAGAATATTGAAAAGGGGATACGCCCTGGTCTGATTGACTTAATACTACTACGCTACGTGTGTACGATATAACCTTACACGAGCCCTCAGCTTTCACATGTGTGTTTAATCAACCTATATTTTCTTTTGTATATACCTATTGCTTGCGGAACTTAAGAGTACTCTGAAAGTTAATCGTTGTGTACTTATATGTACCACATTTTTGGTAAATTTTTCTTTTTGTATGTAACTTTGAAATTTTTTTTTGTATCACCATAAATTCCAAACCAAATTGTACATTAAATTTAGTAATAAGTTGTTGTTTGTGTTATTTTTCCTTTCTCCCAAACTATTACAGAAAGTGTCCGTAAGAGTATTCGATACCCACGACAACTTGGGAGCTTCTGGCTTAGCTGCGCAAAAGCCAGTGGCGTCCACGGGAATTAGTGACTTCGGTAATTACCGAACTCATTAATTTGTTTTAAATTTTATTTGTATTTTTATTTTGAAGAGCTGAGCTAGCTTAGGCAACCTTTTTTATTGCCCACATTAATTCGCGATTGAATTACTCCAAAAAGTGGTAATAACTTTTCAGTTTTCTTAAAACAATTAACCATCTAGACTCTAATAATTAGACACATGTAATCTTGACTGTATTTCGAAACAGTTAACAGTTAACCATTTAAATTATTCTTTACCTCTGTTTTTCATAGATTTATGCCGTAATATCTTCGTTTAGTTTGATCTTTTTATTGATCTCCAAAACTGCATTAACACGATTTCAGACATACCTACCTAAATAACTACATAAAGCCTGTAATAACATCTCGTAGGCGTCCGGATGGTGACGTCACGAGGCAGCACTTTGTCCTTGTATTAGAGGTGTTGTTGGTGTGATGCATATCGCATAACAGACGGCAGTATTACTTAGGTCCTCGATATCGACCATGTTTTCCGGGTTCATTTCTCCAGACAGCAGTCGTGTTGTTACCTTCCCTAAAGATGTCAGACTAGCACCAACGGACGACTGCACTTCCATTAATCTTAAATCCCTCTGTAGTGCAGCTTCTGATAATAAAACCTTTATTTCGGGGTTTAACCTCGGCATGGTAAGCGTTTGTAGGTTAAGGGGTATTAGGCACTTAGCAAACCTAAAAAGAGTGATCTATATGATCCATCACATAGTAGGGATGAGACCCGGTATAAACTAACGCCTGCTGGGTTAGATGTTGCAAATTCCACATTATTTAAGGAAAAACAAATTGTTCGTACCTTGCGACCTGCGTATTCTAGAACGTGAATGCACTGACCGAGAACGTGAAGATCTCCCAGACGTACGTGATCTTGACCGATCTCTGGATGATGACGAGGTTGAATGCCATCCACGATTTTTATAACGTTCCAGCTTCCTTTCTAATTTTTTCAGCTCCTTCGAGAGAGTCCGTGAGCTTATCTTTCTAATTCCTCTGTCCATGTTTCTTTTACTCACTTTCTAGTTGTCACTCTAAAATAACGTTGTTTACACTCAAGCACAAAATAAGTAATGAAACTATGATGACCAGTACCATACACACCAGATGAAACGAAAAATTTTACCGCTTTCAATTGTGCTGCACTCAAGTAGAGAATAGAGGTACTACCAATTTGATCATATAGGAAAAAGGCGGGAAGTATAATTTTTATTGACGGTAATTAATAAAGGTTATTTGTAATTTCTGTTTTAGAATTTGATTTATTTCAATGGTGTTATACATTTATAATGCCAAAAGGCGTTACAGATATTCACAGCCCCCAAGGGCGTTATTTCTCATTTAATGTATCTCAAAATTGGGTGGTTATTTCGAAATAACAGATAAGTAGGGCATTAATATTTTAAGATTGAGATAGATCAGCTTAAAAGATTAAAAATAAACCCACATCCAAACATGCTTTGACAAAAGATATAAATATGCTAGGAATATAAAAGAAATCCAATTATTTTAGCAATTACCATCCCTCTCAAAAGAGATTATCAGCCTAATCAAATTTCCGTACAAGTTTAGGCCAACACGCAAACTACGTAATCCCCATTACTGGTTTGATTACGTCAAAGACGGGTATTGTTTCGAGAATTGGCAAGATGGAGTTGAGCGCCGGTTTAATTAAAAGGTCGAGTGGACAAAAAACAGACCGAGTGGGAGAATAGCATCGTTAGGTAGCGGTGTAGAAATACTCCGTGTGCAATTACGCTGGTTATCGGCTTTGACTGAGAAGAAAAAGAGACACCGGTTTATTATCGCCCTCGTTACTGCACTGGGGGTATCTGTGCGGTAAATGGATGAAAAAGTGGGTGAGTTGCAGATATAATCAGCTACAGCAAGTTTTGTTTTGTGCATTTATCCCTAGCATGGGCCAAGATCGATTAAATTAGATAGGTTGCCCCGTAACTTTTGCGGGGGGATCCGGCAGGGGGAAATGTGATGTCATCTGTGTATTTTGGCAGACGTCTTACAGTTTATTTTCACGTTTCTCAGCGTTTTTCCGAGTTATTTGGTGATTTTTATGTATAAATACTATTAATAACTAAATATATATAATACTATATAATAACATTTATGATTATATTTTCAGACTTTTGATAGGACAATATAATACAATATATTAGCAATATTTATACAAAAATGACCGTCGCGCGGTCGGATTGTAAGTAAGATTACGAGGCAACCTATCTAATTTAATCGATCTTGACCATGGACAACCTTTTTTGTAGGGGGTCGAATAGAAAGATTTGGTATGGACAATGGACCAAAAAACAAAAAATCATAATAGTAATAGTATTTTTCTAATTTTGA
This sequence comes from Tetropium fuscum, assembly GCA_964058915.1. Lineage (NCBI taxonomy): Eukaryota > Metazoa > Arthropoda > Insecta > Coleoptera > Cerambycidae > Tetropium > Tetropium fuscum. The sequence continues at coordinate 783 of CAXKVY010017932.1, read as the reverse complement.
CATGTAAAGTGAGACTTTTCAAAACCCTTTGACGTTAGGAAACGCCTTACTTTTCACAACCAGTTACGAAAAGTAAAATATTACGCAACTGGTTTTGTAAAGTTCATTACATAGTAGGTTATTTAGACCTGAAAAGCTATAGAAGTGACTAGATGTCACACCGTTACAACCTACTATATTGTTTTTAAACGTATAAAATCCATAGTTTTCTTCTCATAAAATATGAAACTGGTGAAAATTAGAAAAAATCTTGTATGAAACACGTTGGGAAACACTATTTTGTGTAGCTCGCATCCTTTTGCGGAACTCGCTAGCGCTCGTTCCGCAGAAATCTGCTCGTTACACAAAATAGTACTTTCCCAACTGGTTACATAAATTACTAATAAATTGCTAATAAATTTCACTAAACAAATGACTTATTATAGTCATGTAAAAATTGCAACTCTAATGAGGAACTTGGAATTTCCCTTCCTTTGCAAAAAGTTCAATATTTGGTGAAAGTGATGTTGCACGCGTAAGAATTTTTCATAGTTAGTATCGATAATCTTTGATCTGTTTCTGAAATAAATTTTTCGAAATTTTACTGCCGAAGAAAGACATGAGGTCTTCATGTACAGGGTAAGTTTCTTAAGATTGACAAGGGGGGTGTCAAAGTAGCTTCAAATTAATTAATTGAACTCCAGGCAAATGATGTTATGAAAAGTTCAGTTTTGTGAGGTACGTCTGCAAAACCTTTATCTAACATTTGTTTCCCAAGATAAATATCTAAAATTATTGAAATTT
>CAXKVY010017931.1:0-29341 GCA_964058915.1 Tetropium fuscum | reverse complement strand
ACTTGTACGGAAATTTGATTAGGCTGATAATCTCTTTTGAGAGGGATGGTAATTGCTAAAATAATTGGATTTCTTTTATATTCCTAGCATATTTATATCTTTTGTCAAAGCATGTTTGGATGTGGGTTTATTTTTAATCTTTTAAGCTGATCTATCTCAATCTTAAAATATTAATGCCCTACTTATCTGTTATTTCGAAATAACCACCCAATTTTGAGATACATTAAATGAGAAATAACGCCCTTGGGGGCTGTGAATATCTGTAACGCCTTTTGGCATTATAAATGTATAACACCATTGAAATAAATCAAATTCTAAAACAGAAATTACAAATAACCTTTATTAATTACCGTCAATAAAAATTATACTTCCCGCCTTTTTCCTATATGATCAAATTGGTAGTACCTCTATTCTCTACTTGAGTGCAGCACAATTGAAAGCGGTAAAATTTTTCGTTTCATCTGGTGTGTATGGTACTGGTCATCATAGTTTCATTACTTATTTTGTGCTTGAGTGTAAACAACGTTATTTTAGAGTGACAACTAGAAAGTGAGTAAAAGAAACATGGACAGAGGAATTAGAAAGATAAGCTCACGGACTCTCTCGAAGGAGCTGAAAAAATTAGAAAGGAAGCTGGAACGTTATAAAAATCGTGGATGGCATTCAACCTCGTCATCATCCAGAGATCGGTCAAGATCACGTACGTCTGGGAGATCTTCACGTTCTCGGTCAGTGCATTCACGTTCTAGAATACGCAGGTCGCAAGGTACGAACAATTTGTTTTTCCTTAAATAATGTGGAATTTGCAACATCTAACCCAGCAGGCGTTAGTTTATACCGGGTCTCATCCCTACTATGTGATGGATCATATAGATCACTCTTTTTAGGTTTGCTAAGTGCCTAATACCCCTTAACCTACAAACGCTTACCATGCCGAGGTTAAACCCCGAAATAAAGGTTTTATTATCAGAAGCTGCACTACAGAGGGATTTAAGATTAATGGAAGTGCAGTCGTCCGTTGGTGCTAGTCTGACATCTTTAGGGAAGGTAACAACACGACTGCTGTCTGGAGAAATGAACCCGGAAAACATGGTCGATATCGAGGACCTAAGTAATACTGCCGTCTGTTATGCGATATGCATCACACCAACAACACCTCTAATACAAGGACAAAGTGCTGCCTCGTGACGTCACCATCCGGACGCCTACGAGATGTTATTACAGGCTTTATGTAGTTATTTAGGTAGGTATGTCTGAAATCGTGTTAATGCAGTTTTGGAGATCAATAAAAAGATCAAACTAAACGAAGATATTACGGCATAAATCTATGAAAAACAGAGGTAAAGAATAATTTAAATGGTTAACTGTTAACTGTTTCGAAATACAGTCAAGATTACATGTGTCTAATTATTAGAGTCTAGATGGTTAATTGTTTTAAGAAAACTGAAAAGTTATTACCACTTTTTGGAGTAATTCAATCGCGAATTAATGTGGGCAATAAAAAAGGTTGCCTAAGCTAGCTCAGCTCTTCAAAATAAAAATACAAATAAAATTTAAAACAAATTAATGAGTTCGGTAATTACCGAAGTCACTAATTCCCGTGGACGCCACTGGCTTTTGCGCAGCTAAGCCAGAAGCTCCCAAGTTGTCGTGGGTATCGAATACTCTTACGGACACTTTCTGTAATAGTTTGGGAGAAAGGAAAAATAACACAAACAACAACTTATTACTAAATTTAATGTACAATTTGGTTTGGAATTTATGGTGATACAAAAAAAAATTTCAAAGTTACATACAAAAAGAAAAATTTACCAAAAATGTGGTACATATAAGTACACAACGATTAACTTTCAGAGTACTCTTAAGTTCCGCAAGCAATAGGTATATACAAAAGAAAATATAGGTTGATTAAACACACATGTGAAAGCTGAGGGCTCGTGTAAGGTTATATCGTACACACGTAGCGTAGTAGTATTAAGTCAATCAGACCAGGGCGTATCCCCTTTTCAATATTCTTAAAACTAAGCTTATCTGTTATGTGGAAACTTCCAATACGATGGTCCTGTCCTTCTATGTTCTAGTACAGGGGTCGATGGACTTCAAAAGATTTTCCAAAAGAAAGGTCTTTACAGGTGTTCTTAAAGGTTGTTCCAAAGAAGTACCAAATAAGAAAGAAGGTGGTCTGAAGGTGGTATGAAGGTGGTCTGAAGGTGGCGTATCTTACATAAAACGCCAAGGACACAAGCTTAAATGGTTGGACGATCGACTTCGAAGAGATAATCTCGCTGTGCTCTTCAGCTAACTATCGCCAGTTCGATGAAACGCAGGTTCTAAAGAACACAAAAGAGGCAAAACAAAATGTGACCACGCGGTTTCAAAAAAAGACAAAATGGCTTACCTCAACGTGTTAATTTAAAGTTTATTATTAATCCCACGAATGGTGGCATGTACAGATCTAAAATCTCAATACATGAATAGTGACTTCCCCTATTATATCCCGACATATCGGAACGTACAACGACGTTATTTAATTGGGAAACCACTAAAAACAATTTTTAACACACTGCTAGCACGCCAACTGGCTTCAGCTCGAAACGGAAAAGAAAGAAAACCCACGCGACTCCCAATGTGTGGCAAGCATATCATAGAGCAGCGTTACAGAACTGCACGTGTCCATCACAAAATATTAAGAAAGTACAGATTTGAACAAAGATATTTGTGGTAACGACCCAGAAAATGCGCTGTGGCAATATGAACGAAATGCAATAGACTATAGACAATAGAATAATGAAAGCAATGAATATGCGGACCTGAATTAAACACATGCAGAAGGGTACGAGTAGTCACTGTTCAAAATCCGTCAAATATACCTACAACACATTTCGGATTACAAAATAGTTAACTACTAAAAGTGAACGTAACAAAGTAATTCGTGATTAATTTTAGACACAGGAGCAATATGAACAACTTCTTTAAAATTTGAACAAATGCTAGTAATCATAAATGTATACGCAGATGTCGCTACCGAATCGTTATTATTTATTGCAGCTCCTACAACATTACCACCTTTATACTCTAAATATGGATCAATGTGAATTTCATCCATTAGCAAACTAACATATTTGTCTTGGTCTTTTAAATATTTAAAGATTTTTTGTGCATATGTTAAAAAAGTTTTCTTCTCATCAATATGAGGATCAGTTAGAAAAACATTAGACTCCTTTGATTGTTTCGGGATGGGGCAAAATTATAGGTCCACGATTTCGTAAATATCTATATGCATGAGGACTAATTGTATATAAAATTTAACAAAAAACCATAGTGGTAGTGGAATATCTATAACGTTCTTTTGATAATGTTCGCAATTTAAGATGATCAGAAATAAATTCAATTCCTTGTGAAACATTTTCGTCCTCTATTTTTAAGTTTTTAAGTACATTGGACATAAAGTTCAATACATGGTTAAGCTTTGACATGTCTGTATGTATGTCTGAAAATGTATTTCATGTAATTCTGTAAGTTTTTCGTGTTTGCTTTTTCGATACGATATTTTTTTGATAAGTATTTGGGACAGTTCGGAAATTTACTTGGTACGCTAGTTTCTTTTAATAGGGGTAACTAAAATAACTGAAACGATCTCACCAGTTTTTGTATCCTGTTGGGAAATTTTGTAAATAAAACTTCCGTTTCAAAATAGCACTCACACACTCGGAAATTGTCCCTCGGCACAAAACTTTCACGTGGAATTGCAGAGAGCCATTTTCTGCCATACTCTTTGTCTCTGGGAAAACGAAACACCCGAACTTTTCTACTGGTTAATCGTAATTTCCTCTACAACCGGGAACACAACACTTTTGGGGCATTATGATATAATACCGCAACAAATAAACCGTTAAAAAAGATCAAGAATCGATTAGGAACTAGGCAAGCGCGCGTGTAATAACAATCTCCCCTCTAGAGGTGTTTTTGTTGACCCGTGGCGGCGTCCTAAACTAAAACTCAAAACAAAACATCGTTAACAGGGTTGCCAAATTACAATTGACACAAGAGTTGTTAGTTGCTTGCTTCTGAATGACTTTTTGCGGCCAATTTGATTTGATAATTGACTAATGAGAAAGCTACTGTATTTTGTTTACATTCTAATTTGTTTACATTCTAAATACAGTACAACATATAGGCAGAGAAGCGTCGCACTGGAACACATTCTGGCATCGCCGCTTCGACCGACCTAGACAAGCCTGTTGAATTAGCTTAGAGAGTATATTAGCCTCCATCTGGGTTAAGCCCCCAGAGCGTGACGTCACCATGATATTTAAAGTAAGCACTTTGTCCTTATTAGAGGGATTATTGATCACACGCAATCTATGCCAAGACGTGCGCTGATTGGTGTTAGCTTAAATCTCGAAAAGCAATTGCAAGAAATTATAATTAGCGCACCTATTGACACGTGGCTGTTTGGAGAGGACCTTGAAGCAAGAATATCTAAGTTTAAAGCAGTACAACGATCCTCTGCAGATCTTAAACAAAAATCAAACATTTTAACCAAACCAAAGACAAACAATAACTTTCAGCGAGAAACCATTTAAACTACAAGAGTCAAGAGTCTGCCTCGACAACAATACTCACGTCAAGACAGACAACAATAACAACACCATCAATCTCTGAACACCAATACAATGCACTAGAGCCAGAGCGCGAAACCAAACAGATAAAAGGGCAAGACCAACAACAACAACAACAGGACCTACAATCGGCACTATTAAGCATACATGCGGGAAGATTAATGTATTTTCAACACAAGTGGCAACAAATCACAAATGACCCAGTCATTACTCAATAGCTGTTAGGGTATAAGCTCCCCTTTGCTAGAACAGTAGTTCAAATAACGCCACCCGGAGAAATAGATTGATCCAAGACAGAGTTTGTGGAAGTTCATAAATGTATTAATAAATTTGTTAACATTGGCGCTGTATCCGAGTGTAAATCTGTTAAGGGCCAGTTTATTTCACCCATTTTTCTTGTGGACAAGCCAGATGGTTCAAAACGGCTAATATTAAACTTAAAATCCTTAAACAAATTTATTGACACTGAGCATTTTAAAATGGAGAACATTAAAAATGTATCCAGGGTTGTGTCCTCTAACTGTCATATGTCAACCGTGGATTTAAAGGATGCATATCTGCATATTACCGTACATAAAGATTTCAGAAAATATTTAAGGTTTACCTTTAATTCTACCTTATATCAATTTCATGCATTACCATTTGGCCTATCGACAGCTCCTTTTGTCTTTAATAAGGTGTTGAAGCCAGTGGTAGCCTATACGAGATCATTGGGCCTAGTATCGGTTGATTATTTAGACGACTTTTTCTTATTTGGCAACTCTTATGACGAGTGTAAGAGAAAGTATCATTTACAGTTGATTTACTTAAAGAACTGGGTTTAATTATTAATGTTGAGAAAAGTAGGTTAATACCCTCACAAGAATGTAAATTCCTAGGTTATATAATAGTTTCCAAACATATAAGAGTACAACAATTGGCACAAGAAAAACGAGATGTTATATCTAAGTTCGTTCAAGAAATAAATAAAAAATCAAAATGCTAAATTCGAAAATTTGCCAAGTTGTTAGGCTCTTTAGTCACTATTTGTCCTGCAATTGCATATGGTTGGGTCTACAGCAAACTTTTGGAGAGAGAAAAATTCCTAGCATTAAAAAGCAATCATAACGACTTTAATGTAACTACACTGCGCAACTTATTTAAGGCACAACCAAAAAGTTAACTCAAATTTGACGTTCTGTATTTTCGACAATTTTTGTTCGTTTTGGTCGATTTTTTTTTCAAATTGTAGGTTTTTCTCTTAGGAATATCACTGTCTTAGTTGTTTTGATAAAACGAATGATTTTGGTATTATACCAGGCTATAAAAATGTTATGTTTTTTTTCCGAAATTTCAAAACGTCTTGTGGGCTATACAAGGTATTGCAAGTTATTGCAATTATAGCCAATTTAAAGCCTCATGTTTTTTCTACATTTTCTTTTTTTATTCATTTGTTTATCTCTGTTACTTCATAAAATATCCAATTTTTGAGATGACGTGATTTTTATTAAATTTATTAACTTTCTTTTTTGTCAAGTGCTCATTATTTATTACTCATTATACTGGTTCAATGCCTCATTTTGCGTTCTGTTTTCCTTGATATCTTATAATTTATTGAGAGATGCAAGGTGTTTTAGAAGAGAAAAAGGTCTTAAAAGGACAAAAACCAAAAAACATACCTAGAAAAATGGATTGCTTTAATCAATAAAACAACGAATAACAGAAAACAAAACAAAAGAAAATAGAGAATTAGTATCTGGTGTTTCCACCCCTTCCGCGAATGACCTCCCGACATCTTTGGTTCATACTTAAAACCAAAGTTCTGATTAGGTTCTGATCAAGGCCATTCCATAATTCGACTAGGCCTTACTTCGTAACCGCCGACCGATAAAATCCCAAACATGTTCAATGGGGTTAAGGTCGGGGCTACGGGCTGGCCAGTATGTGATCAATTCCTACTTCCTCAAGATAATTTCTCGCGATAAGACGCGTGTGGGGACGCGTATTGTCTTGTATAAGTAAAAAATTGGGTCCTATATAGGGGGCATAAGGCAAAACATATGCTTCAAGAATGTCTGTGATGTATCTGTCAGAATTGAGATTTCCATTCACAGTTACCAAGTCCGTTCGCCCAGTCAAAGATATTCCGCCCCACACCATGACGGATCCACCTCCATATAAAGTTGTATGCAAAAAATTGCATTGACTGTATCACTCAAATGCATTTCATGTGAATAAAAGCATATGGTGTTTCAAAACGGTGTATTTCATGAAGTAACAGAGATAAACAAATGAATAAAAAAAGAAAATGTAGAAAAAACATGAGGCTTTAAATTGGCTATAATTGCAATAACTTGCAATACCTTGTATAGCCTACAGGACGTTTTGAAATTTCGGAAAAAAACATAACATTTTTATAGCACCTGGTATAATATCAAAATCATTCGTTTTACCAAAACAACTAAGACAGTGATATTCCTAAGAGAAAAACCTACAATTTGAAAAAAAAATCGACCAAAACGAACAAAAATTGTCGAAAATACATAACGTCAAATTTGAGTTATCTTTTTGGTTGTGCGTTAAATAAGTTGCGCAGTGTATGATGTTGAAACCTTACTTAAAACCACATTTTCAGTGGTGGACCAAAAATATTCAAACTGCGAGTGGTTTAATAATATATTCTAGGTTTTTATTAGAGATTTTTCTGACTCATCCGGTAGAGGGTGGGGGATCTTCTGTAATGGCGAAAGTTCTCAGGGTGTTTGGTCCTTGGAAGAAGCGTCCAATCATATAAACTACTTAGAACTATTTGCTGTATTTATTGGATTGAAGTGTTTTGCAAGGGACCTAACAGATTGCCAAATATTGCTTCGTATAGATAATACGACGGCTATTTCCTATATAAATAGAGCTGGCGGTGTACAGTTTCCAAAATTAGCAACCCTTGCTAGAGACATTTGGCAATGGTGTCAGGTTCGCAGAATATGGATTTTTGCGTCATATATCCCTTCTAAGGACCATGCTGAGGCAGATCTTGCCTCACGGTCATTAAAACCAGAAACCGAATATGAATTATGTCAACTTGCATTCAACAGAATAGTCGATTCGTTCGGAATCCCAGAAATCGATTTGTTTGCACCTAGGATAAACAAAAAATATATGAAATACTGCGCATGGAAAAAAGACCCTGACGCAGTCACAATCGATGCATTTACCAATTCGTGGAAAAACTTATATGTTTACACCTTTCCCCCATTAGCCATTATTTTAAAAATATTACAAAAGATTAAAGAGGACGGGCTGAGGGTATCCGTCTGGCCAGCACAACCCTGGTACCCAGTATTTCTAGAATTATGCAAGCATAAAATCGTTTTTTAGCCAAGCCTTAATTTGTTTACTTCTGTTGACAGGAACCCTCACCCTCTATGGAGGAAGCTTTCCCTGCAGGCGGGATTTTTATGGGCAAAGCATTTAGACATCAGGGAATGTCTAAATGCTTCCTCGCGTCCTTATCAATTAAACAGTATGATTCGTGTCTTAAAGTGTGGTGGAATTACTGCATTCTAAACCATAAAAATCCGTATAAGAAATCCGTGGAAAATGCATTTAGGTGTTTATCTTATTACCTAACTATAGGGGGGCTCTTACCAATCTCTTAACTCTTTACGTACCCTTAGTCATGGGGCCGGAGATCGGATCTAACCCAATGATTGTATATATATATATGGGTCGGAGTGTAGTGGAAGGTAGTGTTACACTCCCATTCCACTACAGCACTTAGGCCTCATTAGGCCCTTTGTGCAGTCCACCTTTTTACTTGAGTACTTTTCTTCAAACAATCCTATTTATTACGGGTGGCCTGGTGGCAAAGTTTCTACAATTTGTATGTATGATAGCATGGTTCTGAATTACCGAGATTTATAACTCTGGTCCTCCGTACAATTTATCTGGGACCATGCGTCCGCGGCAGATGTGTTGAGTGTTCCCAGGTCTCGGGCAGACGCCACAGTCCGGGCCCAAGTCAGCCTAGGTCACCCATCTAAGTGCCACCAACGCCCGCCCAGCATAACTTTGAGGATCTTACCGGTTAAGTCTAAGCGGCTAGGCGGTCCCATTCAGTCACCTTAGTCTCCTCTTACGACAGGTAGGAGGTACCCTGGGTCTATTCTACCTTAAGGGAGCATTCAGAACAAACCCTTCAAAACCAAAGTAAAAAAAAATGGACGTAGAGTTAGTAGGAAAGAAGTTACTTACATTATTGGCCCTTACAACGGCACGTCGCGTTCAAACCTTGTCAAAATAGAAAATATTATCCACGGTACGACCGAAATACAGATTTTAACACCAGATATTATAAAACCTCCAACCCCAACAATTTCCAAGTAGCTTAAGACTTCCGTTCTATAATGAAAATACTAACATATGTGTCGGTAAAACTCTGCTTCATTATTTAAAAAGAACCAATGATAATTAATAAGGATATTAGGACAACCAATGAACTGTTTATAACGCATAAAAACCCCATGGACACGCTTCAAGTCAATTAGTCGATGGATCAAGGGAATACTTAACAAAAGTGGAATAGATACAAAAAAGTATAAAGCACATTCAACCAGACATGCCAGCACGTGCGCAGCCAATAGAGCAGGTGTTGGCCTAGACGAAATAAGAAAAACTGCGGGTTGGAGGGAAAAGTCCAAATAAGAAAAGAGGGTTGGACATTAGTTATTAAAGATTGCTTTGCTGTAACAATGTTAAACTTAAAAAAATAGGGATATAACTTCTTAATAAAGTTAATGAAGATATCTCTAAATTGAAATATGCATTGAACATCAATGCATTGAACCAATTTTAGACCGTGAGCTGAGCGGCAAATAAGATGCCTGATAGGGTACAAAAGGTTTGTAATTTTTGAGTGAAAGAACTTTACATAGGTAGTAAATAACCGGCCGTCTGTCAGCGCCAAGTGGTCAACTTTTCGAATTACAGCCTCTCAAATTTGGGAAAAACTTTCGTACAGTTACCTCACAAGGTACATACTTAAAATTGTACAGGCACATTTGCAAAAGTACTACTAAGTAGGAAATGTGCGGCAGACGTCTCAACCTGGACGCGTTCTTAGGGTAGACGCCCGAAAATATGGCAAAAATCAGACGCAACTTACCTCATAAGGTACATGCATGATTTTAGGCTTAAATGAAAGCTTTTTTAATGTAGATTTGAGATAAATTTCGAAAACGCCGACAGACGGTCAACTAACAGCAGCAGACCCATCCGAATTTTCAAATTTGAAAAAAGTCATGTCTATTTTCCTCATCTGGTACATGTATTCGATGTTCGTGGTGCATCTGGAGCACTAACACTAAGTTAAAAACGTATTACAGACCATTGTCATTAGGAATATTTTTGGAACAGACGCCCCAAAATAAGACAAAATCAGACGTAACTTACCTTATAAGGTACATGCATGATTTTCAGGTCAAATTAAAGCTTTTTTAATGTAGTCATAATAAATTTCGAAAAAACCGGCAGTATATATATATATACATTGAAAGGAAATATATATATATATATCTTCCTATATATATATATATATATATATATATATATATATATATATATATATATATATATATATATATATATATATATATATATATATATATATATATATACATATATATATACATATATATATATATATATATATATATATATATATATATATATATATATATATATATATATATATATATATATATATATATATATATATATATATATATATATATATATATATATATATATATATATATATATATATATTAAAGTGAAAATAGAAACTTTCACAGATGTTAGTAAGATAGAAATCTAAAATTTAATATCCAACGTATGAACATGATTACATACCTACATAGCGTATTGATGACATAAGATTGATTGCTCTTAAATATGGTATACAAATTGGTATACATATAGTTAAAATTTAACAAAACAAGATTACAAAGTCAGATGTTAAACATAAGTTTCCAAAATAATATATTTAGCGTCAATAACAAATAAGAGTGGCATGATTCTAGATATCGTAGTGCAAGCACAAATAAAAAACCAACTTTCAGAAGCTGTGTGGTAGCGAAATATAAATATAAAATGATTTGACAATTAGGTGAAATATGTAAAACATGGACTTATCACGTAGTATAGTGAAATAAAGCCATATAATAAAGAAAATTTGTGATTATTGTAAATATTTTAAATTCCTGAGAATTTAATGACAGTACCTGTCATAACATTGCAACTCTATAGCAAGATTACAGAGAGAGTAGAAAAACATACTATTCAATAAAATAGATAAAAATTAGGAAACAAATAGACATTAAATAAATAGGAAATAGTTAAGATAATTGTTTAGTGTGCAAGAGACATTTATAAGAAATGTAATACTTATATTAAGGTTAAATAAACATTAATAGTGAGAGTTAAATCATAATGTGACAGCGCTATAGACATTTTAAAATAATACGTATCGTGTAAACATTAAATTATCTAGTGCACGGGATAAAAAACAGAGACCCTTGTTAAAAAAAAAGATTGTTGACTAGTAACCAAAAGGCAGAAAAATGATGAAGACGTAAATTTGGTTTTCGAGAAAATTTTATAAGAAATATTAATATAAATCAATAAATAAGAAGACAAACATACCATTCACGAAGGAAGGAGGTTATGGAGAGTATTCACGAAGGAACCAGTTCCCAGATTTTATGGAAAAATTACCATGTAGGAAGCAGCGTCGATCCATATATATGCTATACCCAAGGCGTTTATAGGAGTTGCTACAAAAGGAGAAGTAGCTATAACATCAAACACGAACAGGATTAAGGTACCTTAAACAAATTTTTCTAATATTGTAAGCAATCAATATTAAATAACGAATTCGCTTCGCTTCAAAGATTCACAGAATAAAGCTTTAGTAAAGTAAGTACTTACCATGGATAAAGCATGAAGGATACATCATTTGTATAAGGAAAACCAATAAAAAGGTCAATAACTATCGATATTCGTTTACAACCGGCCATTGTTAATTGAAACTAATAATCTATAATAGAGGGCGCTTTCCGCGAACGGTAATTTCTACTGTATAATAAGCATTTGTATAATAGATGACCAGGACAACACCAATATGTACCACTGATTGTATATATGAAGGCGACAGAAAATTTTAGAGTAAATACCTATCTGACCTTAATTGTAATTAGCGTTATTAGTAGATACACATTGTTGTTTTCTGAACAAAATTATTACATATATATATTTTAGTGTTTAATTAGTAATAGGATAGTGTCTATTTGTTTATAAATAGTGAAATATAAGTACAAGGCACTATATTCACAGAATACATTCTATGTCTATGAGATGATCATTTTTTCACTCATTAATCAAATTTCGCCAAATTTCTTTATAAAATAAAACCAGATATATATTTGTTTCATGTTCTTTTAATTGTTGTTTATTGCATGAAAATTTTTTATACCTACCTACAGTAAATTTCACAAAAGCCTTAGAGAATTCACTACTGGGGAGAGAGTACTACATGCTTAAAACCAAAAAAAAATGTAAGAGGTAGTGAGCTAGCCTGGGAATAAAAAGAGGTAACTAAATTAATAAAAAAACTCAATAATAAATTAAGAATTACAAACTATAATAATAATAAATACGTAACAATATATATATATATATATATATATATATATATATATATATATATATATATATATATATATATATATATATATATATATATATATATATATATATATATATATGTATATATATATATATATATATATATATATATATGTATATATATATATATATATATATATATATATATATATATATATATAAATATATATATATATATATATATATATATATTATCTTCCTATATATGTAAAAATTCTATGTGTAAATTGCGAAGACATTTGCTTTAAATATACTTACGTAAATGGACATATACAAGGAGAAACTAGCAATGACATGACCTGCAGCCACGAAGAGGCAGACAGTCGTATTGTTTATTACTTGTCAAAGATTCAGGAAAACAGGAACGTAAAGTAGAATTTTTATGTTTAATATTTCTGTAAACAAATCACTGTTCCATAATTCCATAATTTAGAGAGTACTACATGCTTAAAAAACAAAAAAAAATGTAAGAGGTAGTGAGCTAGCCTGGGAATAAAAAGAGGTAACTAAATTAATAAAAAAACTCAATAATAAATTAGGCATTACAAACTATAATAATAATAAATACGTAACAATATATATATATATATATATATATATATATATATATATATATATATATATATATATATATATATATATATATATATATATATATATATATATATATATATATATATATATGTATATATATATATATATATATATATATATATATATATATATATATATATATATATATATATATATATATATATATATATATATATATATATATATATATATATATATATATATATATATATATATATATATATATATATATATATATATATATATATATATTATATATATATATATATATATATATATATATATATATATATATATATATATATATATATATATATATATATATATATATATATATATATATATATATATATATATATATATGTATATATATATATATATATATATATATATATATATATATATATATATATATATATATATATATATATATATATATATATATATATATATATATATATATATATATATATTATCTTCCTATGTATCTTCCTATATATGTAAAAATTCTATGTGTAAATTGCGAAGACATTTTCTTTAAATATACTTACGTAAATGGACATATACAAGGAGAAACTAGCAATGACATGACCTGCAGCCACGAAGAGGCAGACTGTCGTATTGTTTATCACTTGTCAAAGATTCAGGAAAACAGGAACGTAAAGTAGAATTTTTATGTTTAGTATTTCTGTTAACAAATCACTGTTCCATAATTCGCAGAGAAATTTTACTAACGATATCTTGAAATTATAATTTCGAAGAGCTTTCATCAAATCAGATGGTCGTCGTTGTTCAGGGACCTTCAGGGACGTTGTTCAGGGAATCAAAAATTCAGTTTATCACGCTCTAAATCTTTATTTGATGGAGTCAGAAACTTATCAAAAACGAGATGGATTGTGTTTCCTTTGTGTTGACCTTTGTGTTGACAAACCAAGAACGGGCAAAGTAAAACCATTTGCACTGCTGAGAAAAGACGATAACGCACAACAAATATTTGTGAGTGAAAAGCTCTCCAGTGAGCAGACAGTATGCGTGAAAAATTTCATTTGTGCCATGTATGGAAAGCCTAATCTGCGAAACGTAAATGAAGCTAGATTTAATCTATTTATTTCAAACTGTAGTCCGAGGGCAAGTACTACTCCATTTGATAAATTGAAAAAATTTGACGGTAGTATGTTACCTCCATGTAGTGATGTACTTCTTTCGAAGATGAAAAGAGTCAATAAAATTTGTGCTGTCTGGAACTACGCAACCGAGAAGGAACCGACATTCTAAAAGATTTTTAAATTTTAAAAGATCCCCATGTGGAACCTGATATAAAAAGTGAAGAAATAGATATTTATGTTTCATCTGAAGATAAAGCCGATGATTTGTGAAATACATAATATGATCTTATATACGTATAAATGCGAATTTTATTTCAGTATTATTTCAGAATTATTGTTTAGTTTCTTGTTTTTAACATGATATATTTCATAATATTATGTAATATGGGTTTACAAAAAACACCACAGTTATAAATAAACTTTAATGATAACATCAACGTAGGTACATAACATTCTGTAAATAAAAATCACATATTCTTTGGAACAAAAATCACAATATGTGAGAAAAAATGACATAATAACTGTTGACGGTTTGCCGGTTTTTTTGAAATTTATAATGACTACATTAAAAAAGCTTTAATTTGACCTGAATATCATGCATGTACCTTATAAGGTAAGTTACGTCTGATTTTGTCTTATTTTGGGGCGTCTGTTCCAAAAATATTTCTAATGACAATGGTCTGTAATACGTTTTTAACTTAGTGTTAGTGCTCCAGATGCACCACCAACATCGAAAACATGTATCACATGAGAAAAATAGACATGACTTTTTTCAAGTTTGAAAATTCGGATGCGTCTGCTGCTGTTAGTTGGCCGTCTGTCGGCGTTTTCGAAATTTATCTCAAATCTACATTAAAAAAGCTTTCATTTGACCTGAAAATCATGCATGTACCTTATAAGGTAAGTTACGTCTGATTTTGTCTTATTTTGAGGACGTCTGTTTCAAAAATATGTCTAATGACAATGGTCTAATACGTTTTTAACTTAGTATTAGTGCTCCAGATGCACCACCAACATCGAAAACATGTACCACGTGAGGAAAATAGACATGACTTTTTCAAGTTTGAAAATTCGGATGCGTCTGCTGCTGTTAGTTGGCCGTCTGTCGGCGTTTTCGAAATTTATCTCAAATCTACATTAAAAAAGCTTTTATTTAAGCCTAAAATCATGCATGTACCTTATGAGGTAAGTTGCGTCTGATTTTTGCCATACTTTCGGGCGTCTACCCTAAGAACGCGTCGAGGTTGAGACGTCTGCCGCACATTTCCTACTTAGTAGTACTTTTGCAAATGTGCCTGTACAATTTTAAGTACGTACCTTGTGAGGTAACTGTACGAAAGTTTTTCCCAAATTTGAGAGGCTGTAATTCGAAAAGTTGACCACTTGGCGCTGACAGACGGCCGGTTATTTACTAGCTTTCATTAGTACTAGCTTTCAAGTAAAAGCTTTCATTTAAGCCAAAAAATCATGCATGTACCTTATGAGGTAAGTTTCGTCTGATTTTTGCCGTTCTTTCGGGCGTCTGCCCTAAGAACGCGTCCATGTGGAGACGTCTGCCGCACATTTCCTAGTTAATAGTACTTTTGCAAATGTACCTGTACAATTTTAAGCATGTACCTTGTGAGGTAACTGTACGAAAGTTTTTTCCATATTTGAGAGGCTGTAATTCGAAAAGTTGACCACTTGGCGCTGGCAGACGGCCGGTTATTTACTACCTATGTAAAGTTCTTTCACTCAAAAATTTCAAACCTTTTGTACCCTATGAGGCATATTATTTGCCGCTCAGCTCACGGTCTATTTGATTATGTAGGAAAAAGACGGGAAGTATAATTAATGATTAAACGAACTTACCTAGTGAAGTTCGCTCATAATTATATAACCGCCTTTTTACTACATGATCAGTCCCTTCCCTATAATTACTCTCCCACCCTAGACAATTTAGAGAACCTAGGCTTTAAAGATAATGAAACTATGAAGACGAGTGCAGGGTTACCATACACACCAGAGGAAACGAAAAATTTTATCCCTTTCAATTGTGCTGCACTCAAGTAGATAATAGAGGTACTACCAATTTGATCATGTAGTCAAACGGCGGTCATATAATTATGATCGACCTTCACTAGGTAAGTTCGTTTAATCATTAATAAAATGCGTTGCCATACAATGCGTTTACAAATAATTTTGATTCTGACTCTGTTTTAAATCAAATAGTTCTGAACAGAATAAATGTCAAGTTAATAAATCGTGTGTCAGAAAAAAAAGACGAATTAATTAAACAGAATAGTAGGACATAGGATAATAATGACGCCCTCGGTCGACCTACATACACTACCGACCTCGGTTATTAGTCCTTAGAGTTATTATCCTTATAACACCCTTGATACCTTAATTACTATATCTGCTTCATGAATTATTTCGAAGTGTTAAGGGATATGCAGCCAAACTAGTCGAAACTGCCGAGGATTGCCTTAATTCGCGTCTCGCCGCGGTCAGAAATTTATTAAATCCGTTAAAACAGTTTACCGCGCTAACCCTAGGGGCCGAATACTCCCGATATTACCGGCGGCATAAATCACAGAAGGGGTACCGAATCCACGTCTGGCCGGGCAGGGTAGCGCGGTGTGAAATTTTATAGCGTCATATAAAGAAAGTTTTCTGGGTGATTTATCACAGTGTACAGAACCAATATCACGGGGGGGCGATCTGAGATCATATTTCAACCATCTAGATATGATACTTACGCCGAGACTGACAGCAGATAGGGGAAAGCGAAGCAGCATCACTATACAGGGGATGGGTCCTTAAGGCGTCGAGAAATAGACATAAAAAGTGGCCCACCTAGATTTTGTCTCAAATTTGATGTTCAATAACTTTTAAACCAGTTTATCGATTTTGATATTTTTTTTTTGAATGGGCGATTCTTGCGGATGACTATTTTGTAATTGGCTTTCCATAAAAAATGTATTTTTTAATATGTACAGCCTTTAAAACCCGATTATGATTTTGATGACACGAAATTTGAATGTCGCTGTGGAGTGAAATTTTATTTGTTATGAATTCTTAGGTTGGTCACGGTGTTTACCATTCTTTTTTCAATATTCTCTTTTTTGAATCACCTCTCTAGCCCCTTCAGCAACGAAGATGCGACATTTTAGATGAAACGGTGTTATTAAGTTTGATATTTAACAATAAAACGTCAAAAGATTCAGTTGAAATTCTCGTGAAAAAAAAATTCAGTTAACGTTCTAAAAGAAAATGCCAGTGCAAATTAGTCCAATTCAAGTAGCTAGAGTTGTGGCTTTGGTAGAAGATGGAAGGAGTCAAAGATATGCAGCTTGTTATCTAGCCGCCATTACGAGCGCATCTATGAATACCCCCATACCTACCAGAGCCCATAAATACGTGGATTCTGAACGGCGAGGCCATTCCTGACTTTGACAGTAAATTCAATTGTACTTAACTTAGCATTACTCAAAAGATTGTAATAAAATTTTTAAAATTGTTTCTAAAAATAAATTGTTAACGGTCACAAAGTTAACTAGCTCGTATTGTTGGTCTACCAGAAACAACTGTCCGAAGAGCGATCCAGCGCTACCGAGAAACGAGCCAATACAGCAGACGTCTAGGTTAGACCAAGACCTTCTATTGAAATGCGATTACTTCGACGACATCGAGTAGCTCGTTTGAATTTTACTCGAATTCATCTTGTTTGGAATGAGTTGAATAGTCTCAAGTTTTATTCACTGACGAATCAAGATTCATGTTGAGATCAATAGACGGATGTCGGAGGGTTTGGAGAAGGCGTGGGAAAAGATACGAGGATGGTATATTCAGTAAAAGGGATTTTTGGCGGTGGTTCACTAATGGTATGGGGTGGAATTACCAGCGATGCCCGTACAGAATTATTTGTGCTTCCATCACGGCAATCTCTAAATGCAGTTAGATACATAGAGATCTTGAATGAACATGTCCCATTTGCACCTTACATTGGCGAAGAATTCCTCTTAATGCTAGATTATCTTGCATACAGCACGACCGTATACAGCAGTGATGATAACACAATTTTTAAACGATGTCGGAATTAATCGTATGCCGTGGCCCGCTAAAAGCCCTGATAAGAATCCCATTGAGCATTTATGGGATGAATTGAGACAACGTGTTAGTAGACGCAACCCAGAGAATCTGAATGAATTGAGGATTGCTCTTACAGAAGAATGGGACAATATCCCTCAAATCACTATCACAAATTTTATTGAAAGCATGCCTAGGCATATGGAAGCTGTTATAGCAGCCAGAGGAGGAAATACTCGTTATGAGTTAGTTTGTTGTTCAGTTATTTTTTAAGTTTATTGTTTTAATCATTAATAATTACAGTCATTTTACTAAAATGTCGAATAATTCTTTGTTTGTTATTTCTTTTTGATGTTGTTTGTACTTGTAAGTAACAATTATTTCAGCGTCCGTAATCGAAAACGCTAAACATTTCTTAAACGATGAACTTTTTAGACATTTTCAGCTCCACGGCCTCCTTGTTGAATAACAAACTTAATAACACCGTTTCATCTAAAATGTCGCATATTCGTTGCTGAAGGGGCTAGAGAGGTGATTCAAAAAAGAGAATATTGGAAAAAGAATGGTAAACACCGTGACCTAAGAATTCAATACAAATAAAATTTCACTCCACAGCGACATTTAAATTTCGTGTCAAAATCATAAACGGTTTTTAAAGGCTGTACATATTAAAAAATACATTTTTGATGGAAAGCCAATTACAAAATAGTCATCCGCAAGAATCGCCCTTTCAAACAAAAAAAAATTATCAAAATCGATAGGCTGGTTTATAAGTTATTGAACATCAAATTTGGGACAAATAAAATATTATATTATGATATGATATAACTGTGAAATGTCAAAGTTCTACGTTGTTGGATGATATTTGTAATATTAAGAAATGATATTCAATTTTAAAATATAATAAAGTATTACCAATAGATCTGATAACAGAGATAATTTCAGTGATGCAACAGTAAAGAAACACCTGATAAGGTAACAAGATACTTACGCTGTCTCTTACCTATTGCTTTCTTTCCAAGGGCGCAATTTCTAAGAACAGTTATTAATTTTGAGGAAGGTTCACTGTAGAGCATGAGTCCTCTATGGTCCATTAGGAGAGGTTCAATTAGGCCTCTATATTTTGCACTATGTTTCTCTTGAAAGGTTAAAATAATTTTGACTGGTAAATGAATCTAAGATATTTTAAACGAAGGATTGAAATTTAATAATCTTCTCAGTTATATAATGTAAATTGTGAACTTTCAAATGAGAATAATAATAACGCAGAAGCTACATATATAAGATTGATATTTTATTAATATAGAAAAGAAAGTAATTTGTCTAAACGACAATTAAATGCAAAGCACAAAGAAGAAAGTTATGGATTTTGCAAATTATATTGCAAAGCGGAAGTATGTTTGTCTACAAATATGCAAATTATAATGCAAGGTAGAAACTCAAACTTTAAAAACTTATTAATATCCTACGCCAAAACCTACGTAACTAATTACATGGGCGTGAGGCTCTGGAACAATGTATCCTTAAAATTAAAATTGTTTGAAAATGGTTATTACCTTAAGACGTTTTTTTATAACCCTTTTATTATTTACGAAGACAACACAATATTTATTAATCTCACGTCACTTGTTTATTTTCTTTTGGGCTGGACTCTGCTACTGCTGCCCTCTCCTGGAATGATGTTGCACTTTCACTATGCTGCTAACTTCTTCAGCACACCTGCTGTCATCTATCGGTATTATATCGCACTCTGGAAATCGGCTATACTCGAAGCGAAGCTTGTTTATTTACTGGGTTGAATTCTAATTAAATTGGAAATCTTGTGCTTCTCTACTCACTGTTTATTTTTAATATGTGGAAATATTTATTGCATTATATGCTATGCTTGCTGTACTCTTCTACACCTTATAGACTCTGCCTGGAGACGCCACACTTGAAATGTCGTATTTCCGACCCAAAAACCACTTGATACGCTGTTTAAATTTTCTCTAGAATATTTCCCTTTGGGATTCATACACCGTAACACAGATTTGTTTACTTAAACCTATTTTTAACAATTAAAATTTACAATTTTCTACACACACATTTAGCAAGCTGTCCTTACTTTGGACGCTATTACCATTCTTCTTGCATTATTATTTGTTTCTCCGGAAGTTATTCGAATTTGAACAATTGAACTTCCTTAGATTCGAGCTTCTTGTTACACTATTTTCACATGATCTGGCCAATCATATCAAGGCTAGTGTTTTAATTAATTTGTTTTACATTTAATTTCTATAATTTATGATCTAAATGGTTTAATTATATTTGCGTCCAGTCCGAATATATATCTTGATTATTTACCATGTAGTCCGCCTCTAGCGGCAACCCTGCCTGCACCAGTGTATAAAGTTTCGAAAGCAAACACACCAGAGCCCCCCCTCCGCATCCATGAACCGTCCTACTGTGACGGAACCCACTCATTCGTTTCGGTGCACCCTGCCGTGTGGACGCTAGACACAGTAAAAAATACATCGGAAAACCGCAACGATAAGAGTTATTATAAGTGTTGGTGGCTTGTGTGCGTATTACAGGATTTTACCACACGTAAGTACCTGACAATCTATTTTGTTAAGTTATATAGCATGGGAAAACAAGAAATAGGTCTAGAAGCCGGAGCAAGGAGAGGAAAGACCGGAGAAAGGGAAAGATCAAAACGATCTCATTCTCGTGACCGTGAGGCTCGCTCTCATAGTAGGGCTAGTTCACGCAGAGAAAAATATCGCTCCAGATCTCGTCACCGTGAGGGTCGTTCTCCAAGTGGGACGACTTCACGGAGAGATATTCGATCTACATCTAATCGGAGAAGTCGTTCCCCAAGTGGTTCGATTCGCCGAAGTGTAAGCCGCTCCCCGCGCCAAGTGAATTCACAAGGCAAATTTGACAGGCATCGAAGCCGTAGCCCAAGTGTGGCTATCTCACTATATAGCAGAATAAGCACTGACACGCTCATTCCAAATAGGAAAACAGACAATATAAATAATACGGGCGGTTTCGCTCAGAGCAGCGAGACGCCTATTGTTACAGGACCGGACTTGGCAATATCCGAAGATACTCAAAATATTTTAGGATACAATACAAACAAGCAGAAAAAACAGGATTATGATATACATACAGCGGTAGAACCAATATGGACGAACATATTAATTTCGGGTCTACCAAAAGAGGAGCGAGAACAACTTTTTAATAAATACGAACTACCTAAAAACTGTCTTCTTGAACCCCCCAAAATAAATCCGGAATTACAAGCCAACATGAATAACCTGTACACAATACGAGACCAAACACATTCCAATTATCAAACTGGAGTGGGCAAAGTTTTGTCAGCTTTAGGAGGTTCAATAAATATTTTATTGAATGATGAATCAAGCATACCTAAACCAGTACGGGAAAAAATTTTGACTTGTGTTGCTGATTCAGGGCGCATGCTTTGTAATGTATTTCATGAAATGTCACAAAAACGCCGACAACTTATATATCCATTGATGAACAAACAAGTTAAAAATGTAGTTGAAAACATACCCCCAGGAGAATTTTTATTTGGTTCAAATATGGGAGAAAAAATTCAGACAGTCAAGACAATGGAAAGAATCGGAAAAGATATACGGGCTACTAGTGATCCAACCACTTCCCGGGCAAAATCATCACAGTCTTTTGGATTTTACAAAAAGACAGGGGGGGGAGGGAAGTCATATCCAACAACGAGCAACCATCAGTTAAACAGAAGACGCCCGTCCTACCAGAACCAACGGAGGGAAGTAAGGACACAAGGGCGTCCCTCATTCTCGAGAAAACCCCCCCAGACAACCAGGAGATGTTAAAGGTGAGCGATACAACAATTTTTTCCGGTCGCTTAAAGTACTATAGAAAGACTTGGAAAACAGTGACCCACAGTCCTACGGTTTTGTCCTGGATACAAGGGTACAAAATCCCTTTTAATCAGGCACCGCCCTTAAATGGTTGTGTCTACCATAGGTTCTGTGCCACGGAAAATTTTTTAATGGAAATAGCCATTAAAGACCTCTTAAACCTGGGAGCTGTCGTAAGATGTGAGCCTAAAACAGATCAATTTATCTCCACAATTTTTCTAGCCGACAAATCTAACGGCAAGAAAAGATTTATTTTGAATCTTAAGAGGTTAAACAGTTATGTGAATGCTCCTCATTTCAAAATGGAGGACCACAGAACTGTGTTAAGACTATTAAGTGCAAATTTATTTATGACATCGGTAGATTTAAAAGATGCATATTTTTCAATACCTATTTGTCCAGACTATCGTAAATATCTAAGATTTTATTTCGAAGACACCTTTTACGTGCGTACCTTTTGGCCTTTTCTCCGCACCCTTTTGTTTCACAAAAATCATGAAACCAGTTGTTTCAAAGTTACGCCAAAAGGGCATATTATGTGTAAACTATTTGGACGATTTCCTTATTATAGGAGAATCCTTTGAACAATGCTTGAAAAATACCAACGACCTGATTCGAGTTTTGGAATCACTAGGTTTTACTATAAATAGGGAAAAAAGTCTCTTAGACCCTTGCAAAGTTTTTAGGATTCATTTTTGACACATCTGAAATGAAAATTACATTACCACGGGAAAAAATGCAAAACATCAAAAAGTGGGCTACCCATTTTCGAAATAAACCTTCGTGTAAAATACGGGAATTCGCTAAATTTATTGGGATCATAGTATCAGCCTGTCCAGCCGTAAGATACGGTTGGCTATACACGAAATCTCTGGAACGCGCAAAATACATAGCTCTCTCTAAAAATAACAACAATTTCGATGCCCCAATGTCTGTTCCAGCGTTTATACTGGAGGACCTTCTTTGGTGGGAACAAAAAATTTTCGTATCATATAACAATATTAAAAAAGATACTTTTGAAATAGAAATTTTTACGGACGCATCTTTAACAGGTTGGGGGATTTGTTGTGGTCGGGAAAGAACCCACGGGTTTTGGAGCGAGTCGGAGAAACAGTCACATATTAACGTTCTAGAAATAAAGGCTATACTTTAGGGTCTAAAATGTTTCGCAAAACATTTTTCACATTGCAACATCCTTATACGATGCGACAACACCACTGCCGTGTCATATATTAATAAGATGGGTAGCATAAAATACTTAGAATTAAATAAACTCTCAAGAGAGATATGGCAGTGGTGTGAACGTAGAAATATATGGCTATTCGCTTCGTATATCAGTTCCAAAGACAATTTTGAAGCTGACTCGGAATCACGACAAACTACCTCTGACACTGAATGGGCGTTATCAGAAAAAGTTTTTAATATAATTACAAAATATTTTGGCCAACCAGAGGTGGACATTTTTGCCTCATATATAAACCACAAATGCGACAAATACGTATCTTGGCGACAGGACCCAGGATCCATAGCCATTGACGCTTTTACTTTGCATTGGAATTCGTTCTATTTCTATGCATTTCCTCCCTTTAATCTTATTTTGAGAACATTACAAAAAATAATCCAGGACAGAGCCGAAGGGATCTTGATGGTACCTTACTGGGTTGCGCAACCCTGGTACCCACTGTTTTCTAAATTAGTAGACAGTCAAGCATTATATTTCAACCCGTCCTCTAACTTATTGTCTTCTCCTTCCAGCAAAATACATCCTCTGTCACACCAACTTACCCTGGTGGCCGCAAAATTATGCGGGACTCGTTATTGACAAGAGATGTCCCAGAAGAAGCGATTTTAACAATTATGTCATCAATCACAGAATCAACTATAAACCAATATAACACAACATATCGCCTCTGGTGGGATTTTTGTCTTAAATATAAAGTACCGTTATATGAAGCTCGTGCCAGAAGTGTACTAATATTTTTGCAGAAAATTTATGAAGACCACAATTACAGATACGGAACAATAAATTCCCATAGATCGGCTCTCAACCTTGTCCTAACCAATGACATTGGAGCTGACCCAATAATAAAACGTTTTATGAAAGGATTATCAAGACTAAAACCAACCCAACCAAGATATAATAGCACCTGGGATCCACAAATATTGTTTTCTTACCTAGAAACCTTACCAGAAAACCTTAACACACAGCAGCTATCTGAGAAATTAGTCACCCTGTTGGCTCTGATCACAGGGGGTCGACTCCAAACTATATCATTAATTAGATTATCAAGCATAATAGAAGAAGATGAAAAAATTCAAATTAAAATTATAGACCCTATCAAGACTTCGGGGGTTAATAAAGATCAACCCACATTACATATTCCGTAACCAAAACTGTGTGTGGCAACGACCCTAAAACAGTACATTGACATGACAAAGGCGTTTAGAAGAACGGATCAAGATTTTCTTTTCTTAACAGTGAAAAAACCATATAATACAGCAAACAAGCAAACGTTAAGCAAATGGGTTAAAAAGATGCTGTCATCAGCTGGTATCGATACCACCAAATATAGGCCACATTCCACGAGATATGCCTCGACATCCGCCGCATTGAGACAAGGGGTGCCTCTAGAGACAATCTGCAAAACGGCCGGATGGTCGGAACGGACTTCAACATTTGCGAAGTTTTACAATCGCCCCCTTTCAGATAGCTCTGTTTTTGCCAAATCTATCTTAAATCTTTCTGCTACCAAAATATGAATATGTCAAAACTTATGGCTCAATGAGCTTACTTTAATATTTTAAGTTTAAGTTGCCATACCGTTACCAATAGAATAACTTAAGTTAAGAATAAGTTTTAGTTTGTTAGACCTTTTTGTTTTGTCTTGTTTGACTTATAGGGTAGGTACCATACATTTAGGTATGTGACTGTATATGTACGTGTGTATATAGGTGAATATCCTTCCCTCAATCTTCGTTGGAGAAATTATATTAATATACTTGGATCTTTTATTTTTTCTTTTTGTTTTGCTTGTTGATATGTTCATTAATCAGCAATCCAAAATTCTTTGAACAACTACATGGTAAATAATCAAGATATATATTCGGACTGGACGCAAATATAATTATACGATCAAACGAACTTACCTGAAGTGAAGTTCGATCGTAATTATATGAAGCGTCCAGTCCGAATATATTATCTCCCCCCCCCCCTCCCTATAGCCCACTTGATTGCTGTTAATGAACGTTAGAAGCTTTAAAGAATGAGTGGGTTCCGTCACAGTAGGACGGTTCATGGATGCGGAGGGGGGGCTCACGTGTGTTTGCTTTCGAAACTTTATACACTGGTGCAGGCAGGGTTGCCGCTAGAGGCGGACTACATGGTAAATAATCAAGATATATATTCGGACTGGACGCTTCATATAATTACGATCGAACTTCACTTCAGGTAAGTTCGTTTGATCGTATAATTTTGTATTTTAAACAGTATTCACTCATCATATTTACCTTTCGTAATCTAATGTCAACATTCAAAAGCCGAGTTGACTCTCGTACTCCGTTTTTAATACGATGCAATTTTGTTGGGACTTGGTCTACTACTATGATGTTAAATTTAGATTTTTGCGCCGATAAATAACTTTGATATTAACACAATTAGATCTTGACCAATCAGATGCGCCGTGGATTGGCGTTTCGCATAGTTCTTGCAATCTGTAGAGATACATGCGTGAGTGCACTGTTACTAGAGTTGGGACAATATAGATTGTTCAGCAGTTTTATTTTAATTTATAATTTAGTGTGTTTATTATATTTTAACTGTTTATTTTGGCTCTAGATACTTACTCGTTACTTATTTATGCTCAGGTTTAATGGTTTGATGTGACTAACCTGTCTGTTTTCAATTATGAATATGTGACTTGAGTTATGTTTATGTTATCTAGGTAATAAACACCTAATGATTTTCATGTACCTAATTCATTCAATCTAAAATAGTGTTTTAACTAATTGAGATTAAAAAAAATCTGAATTATCATAAAAATTTCAGTTAAAATCAATTATGTTGGAGAGTGTATATATTGTAGTAGGTTAACGTAAGTTTCGCTTAAATTATATTATCGTTCGGTTATTATAATGTTTTGTTTGTCTCTTTTTATGTAACATTTCATGTATAAATATTTGTTGGTAGTTCTGTTCCTCTTCAAAAGTTTTTTATATTATTAAGTGCTGTTGAGTTGAGATTTAAGTTCTTGTATTTATATGAGTACTGACTAATTTCCCCCATTTAATATTGACCCCTGAGAGTGGCCGTTCTTTACTGAAGCAATAAGGCCCCCATTTTAATGCCTACGGGAAAAAATGGTAAAGTACATACTCACGCCTGATCAAGCCCACGCTAGCGCCCGGGGAAACAGACTGGCGCCCGGGGAAATATCTCAGCCACAAAAAAATGCATAAAAAAACAGCCATATCTAAGACTTAATTAAGGGTTTAAATATGTTATTCCTGAAGAATGAGGTTATGTATGTAATTTTCTGCGGGAATTTAGGCATTGGAAATTAATTAATAAAATATAGATATAAAAATTGTCTTTAATTCAATAAGAAGTGCGCAGAAAAATCGTTCTTTTGCTCATAAAATGCATTTTAAATGGACTATTGGGGGCATGCCATGATATATTAATGGAAGGCAAGTAGAGTGATATTACCCATAGCATTCGAAAACAAATGAATTATACAGGTAACGGTAATATTTAATACGTTCCGGTGTATCTCGTTTCCAGTGATATCCTCACGGGAACTTGGCAGCGTCTTCTTAAATCCATGTCCCACGAGTCACCGAGATCCGGAAGGTAACAATACTATATTTTCTCCAATCTCGGAACGTGCCTTGTTTTTAACCTCTGGAAGGAGCCGTTAGACTGCAAAAGGACAAGACAGATATGGAATCCATTATAAAATATTTATCACAAGGTCGACATAAATATTACATTCTAGCGCTTAACGCTAGATTTATAAATCTCACCCAGTGGTCGTAATTTTGTGTATATTGGAATTGAATATATGTATTGGCATCCATTGCCTATTTTTTGTTTTAAAAAAATGCTTTTTTATTTAGAAATGTGTGGTACCTAGGACATGAACTAAAAAAATATGAATAAGTATATGAAATATCTAGTTTATTTAACATGTTACGTACACTGACGGGCATAAAAAGTGGCGCACCTAGATTTTGTCCCAAATTTGATGTTCAATAACTTTTAAACCAGCCTATCGATTTTGAATTTTTTTTTTGTTTGAAAGGGCGATTCTTGCGGATGACTATTTTGTAATTGGCCTTCCATAAAAAAATTATTTTTTAATATGTACAGCCTTTAAAAACCGATTATGATTTTGACACGAATTTTGAATGTCGCTGTGGAGTGAAATTTTATTTGTATTGAATTCTTAGATTGGTCACGGTGTTTACCATTCTTTTTTCAATATTCTCTTTTTTGAATCACCTCTCTAGCCCCTTCAGCAACGAAGATGCGACATTTTAGATGAAACGGTGTTATTAAGTTTGATATTCAACAAGGAGGCGTGGAGCTGAAAATGTCTAAAAAGTTCATCGTTTAAGAAATGTTTAGCGTTTTTAGCGATTACGGACGCTGAAATAATTGTTACTTACAAGTACAAACAACATCAAAAATAAATAACAAACAAAGAATTATTCGACATTTTAGTAAAACGACTGTAATTATTAATGATTAAGACAATAAATTTAAAAAATAACTGAACAACAAACTAACTAATAACGAGTATTTCCTCCTCTGGCTGCTATAACAGCTTCCATACACCTAGGCATGCTTTCATTCAAATTTGTGATAGTGATTTGAGGGATATTGTCCCGTTCTTCTGTAAGAGCAATCCTCAATTCATTCAGATTCTCTGGGTTGCGTCTACTAACACGTTGTCTCAATTCATCCCATAAATGCTCAATGGGATTCATATCAGGCCTTTTAGCGGGCCACGGCATACGATTAATTCCGACATCGTTTAAAAATTGTGTTTTCATCACTGCTGTATGCGGTCGTGCATTATCTTGCATTAACAGGAATTCTTCGCCAATGTAAGGTGCAAATGAGACAACATGTTCAATCAAGATCTCTATGTATCTAACTGCATTTAGAGATTGCCGTGGTGGAAACACAAATAATTCTGTACGGGCATCGCTGGTAATTCCACCCCATACCATTAGTGAACCACCGCCAAAACTATCCCTTTCACTGAACATACCATCCTCGTATCTTTCCCCACGCCTTCTCCAAACCCTTCGCCACCCGTCTACTGATCTCAACATGAATCTTGATTCGTCAGTGAATAAAACTTGAGACCATTGCAACTCATTGCAAATAAGATGAATTCGAGCAAAATCCAAACGAGCTACTCGATGTCGTCGAAGTAATCGCATTCCAATAGCAGGTATTCTTGCGATAAAACCGAGACTCCTGAATCTCCGACAAATTGTTCGATCTGACACAACAGTTCCTCGTGCGTTTCTTAAATTTCGGTTTGTGATCACAGCTGTTTGATAGGGATTCCTCGATATTTGCAGACCAATAAATCGATCGTCAATATTTTGCATAATCCTGGAACTATCCGAACCTGGACGTCTGCTGTATTGGCCCGTTTCTCGTCCGTAGCGCTGGATCGCTCTTCGGACAGTTGTTTCTGGTATACCAACAATACGAGCTGCATATATTTGACTCCTTCCATCTTCTACCAAAGCCACAACTCTAGCTACTTGAATTGGACTAATTTGCACTGGCATTTTCTTTTAGAACGTTAACTGAGTTATTTTTTTTTCACGAGAATTTCAACTGAATCTTTTGACTTTTCAGTGTTAACCGTTACCATAGCCTCCTTGTTAAATATCAAACTTAATAACACCGTCTACATCAATACATCTAAAATGTCGCGAAAATGAAAGTATGTATGAAAAGAATTCAATACAAATAAAATTTCACTCCACAGCGACATTCAAATTTCGTGTCAAAATCATAATCAGTTTTTAAAGGCTGTACATATTAAAAAATAATTTTTTTATGGAAGGCCAATTACAAAATAGACATCCGCAAGAATCGCCCTTTCAAACAAAAAAAAAAATTCAAAATCGATAGGCTGGTTTAAAAGTTATTGAATCTTTAATCTAATTTAACTGGCCTACTAGTTGGGTCACTATTTACCAGTTTGAAGTTAATAAAAGTTGTTATGCGCATGTAAAAGTAATTTGTATTACTTGGGAATATAAAATAGACAACGATTTATGAAACGAACCA